>JBANCV010000031.1:0-106535 GCA_037040105.1 Amiota albilabris
GTGAAGTAACAGTGGAGTGATGAATGGATATATGTATTTGAATGTGATGTCTGGAGTTAATTTGTTATAAATTCTTTCTTTGGAAATTTAATATTGCCCAAAAAAAAAAAAAACCAGTCAATTTTTTTTGGGTTAGAAATAAGTTCGTGTTGTGTTGTTATTGTTGATTTTTAGTTAATAGACTGGAGAGTTAAACATACATAATCAATTATGTACATATGATCTGCACATTATGTGTGTCAATTAAGAAATATAAGAAAGAAAGAAAGGACTATTTAATTCTTTTTTTCCTCTTTTTTTATGGAATGAAATGGAAAATGTTTTTCTTATTTTGCTCCAGTTTTAGGTTATTCGTGTGTTGTTGTTTATGTTTAATGTTCTGTTTTGTGATAGGTTGTGTTTGTGTGAATGAATGTGTGTGTGTGTGTGTGTGTGTGGTTGTGTCAGTATAAATCTAATCAAGACCGTCATCAACGAATTCAGGCTTTTTCTTGGCATCACCTTCATTGTTGTCTGCTGCTGGCTCTTCAGCGATATTGTCATTTTCTGTATTACCATCAGCAGCTTTCTGTGCATTGGCGAATTCAGTGGGGAAGATACCTTTGAGTAGCTCCATCACTTTTGGATTCGAAGCATGTTTGGTAATGTTACTTGGGTTGGCAAGAATATCCTCAATAGCAGTAGCCAATTCAGGATCCTTCATTTTTGAAAGCAAGTCACCCATGTTTAGATTATTGGGCAATTGGAAGGGGAAACCACCAGCGCCACCACCGGCTCCAGCACCGCCAGCAGCACCTGGGAAATTACCACCAAAAGCTCCAGCACCTGGAAAACCACCAGCGCCTGGGAAACTACCAGCACCTGGGAAACTACCAGCACCTGGGAAACCACCAGCACCTGGAAAACCACCAGCACCAGGAAAACCACCAGCACCTGGGAAACCACCAGCACCTGGGAAACCACCAGCACCTGGGAAACCACCAGCACCTGGGAAACTAGCATCTGCCTCAGCTTTGGCCTTAGCACGTTCCTGACGTTCCTTACGTACTGCTCGCTCACGTTCCTTAATTTTACGCTCAGCATTACGACGTTCCTGCTTGATGCGATGCTGTTCGATTTTCTTAGCGGTTGGCGTAATTTCGCGCAACCATTCATCGGCTTCCTCATCGAAATCAAGTTTGCAAGCCTGACGCAAATCATTAACAGCCTTCTCCCATAAACCAAGTAAACGATGTGCACGTCCACGGAATTTATATGCAGCAGCCGAATCACAATTCAATTCCAAGGCTTTGTCACAATCCAAAATGCAAGCGTTTGGTTTCTTGAGTTTCAGATAAGCTTGACCCCGCTTGGCATGGAAAAGTGCATTACCCGGATTGAGTTCAATGGCCTTGGTATATAAAGCAACTGCCTCATCAAATTTCTGTTCGCCATAGGCAGCAGCAGCCTTGGCACGTAAGCCACTAGCTTCGTCGATCTCTTCTTCGGTTGGTGTCTTGCTAGGATCACCCATTGGCTGATCGCCTACATTATCGGGTTCAAGGACGCCTAAAAATATAGAATTGGTTATGGAGATGTCTCTTAATTGTATTAGATATAATTGATATTTATAGAAACAATAGATATATGTATTTACAAAAATAAATATAGATGTGCATTTTTTTATGCACATACACACATACATAATTTTTTTTTTTTTTTTTTTTTGCTAATTTCTTACCTTCCAAATCAATTTCTAGTTCAGATTCTGCATCGGATTCAATGTCTGAATCAGACTGGGTGGTGGCTGATTCTGCCGGCTTTGGATCGGCAGCAGTCTTGGCATTGCCACCAAATGGGCATTTTCTATTGATTGCATATTAAAAAAAAAAAAAAAAAAAAAAGACAATAATCAAATATTGTTTGAATTAAAATTTAATATAATAAAAATAAGGTTAAATTAATAAATGCATATCCCCTTACCCTCCGGTAGGCGGCATTTTGAATTCTCCGGCCGGCACAGTTCCACCGAAACTCTCAATAAAATTTTTAATAAATTCGAGTTGCGGCAAATTAAGAATTGTCGGATTTGTGCCAACAAAATCAACGAAGCCTTTTAGCTTTTTTAAATCTTCGAAATTTAATGGCGCAGCCATCTTTGTTTTTTTCTTTTTGTATGAAGAAAACACTAAAATTTTTTATAAAATTCTGAATTTTTCGTTAAGAAGCGTTGTCGCGCTTCCTTTGTTCTAGAACAATTCTTCACAAATGAAAACTTAATCGTCTCTTGCTATTAACTAGTGTTGTGAACAACATTTTACAGATGTCATCGGTTGCTTTTTTGTTTCGATTGTAAACGATGAGAAATCGAATCAAAATGTTCATATGAACAATTTTAGCGTTCATTGGAGCATGGAACGACTAAAACTGAACAAATGTTGCCAATCATTTCTAATTTTTAAAACTTGGCAATTTTCAATCGAGTCTTTTTTGTACATACACGAAAAAAACAACAGCAAAAGCGAAAGGATTTCAAGTTCTTAACATTCATTTAATAAGAAATAAAAGTATTTAAATTTATTTAGATAAAATAAAGTAGAAACATAATTGAATCAGTTTAAGGTACAATAATAGTGAATGCTTAAATTGGAAGAGAAAGATAGAAAGAAACAAGAGTCTCCTTGTAAAAGTAACAACCAAAGTGGTGTGGGCGAAGAGTAAACGGGAGAAAAAAATGGCCACCAGTGAGATTTCAAGCTCAAATGAGCGACACTATTATGCCAAATTGGAGGCAATCAAAGATATACGCGATAAAACTTTAGCTCTGGAAAAGCTTAAAGTGCGCATTATTAAGGAAGTGAAGCTGAGCGATGATGAGGAGAAATGTCTCGATGAGTACCGCAAGGAGATGGAGCATTTGTTGGAAGAGAAGATGTCACATGTTGAAGAGTTGCGACAAATACATGCCGACATAAATGATATGGAAAACATTATAAAGCAGACGAAAGAGAATCAAACACGTTCCGTTGACATGGCAAATCGCATATATGAGGAGTATTTAGCACTCAAATATTCAATAGACCACATGCGGCGAGATTATTTGGGCCTAAGTCCGTTGCGTGATTTACACGAGGAGGAGGGGAGCCCCATCTCAAAAGATCGTTTTCAAACGAATTTCCTTAAAGTGGCAGCACAATCTGCTGCAGCTGCAGCTGCTGCTGCTGCTGCTGTAGCTTCATCACAGCCATCATCATTGGCGCGACCACATCCACGTCATCCCTTAATGCCGGAGGCCACGGTTACAACACTACCTCCGAATGCCGGTGGCGGAGGAAGTGGCGGAGCTCCAGGACCTGGTGCTGGAGGGGCTGGCCCACCGGCTGGTCATGCATTTATGCCACCTGCACCGCCTGGTTCTGCTGGTAGTGGTGGTCCAAATTCTGCAGCTGTTCGTCTGGGGAAAGGTGATTTCTCTGCACCTCCACCACCGCCGCCACCAACAAATCGCTTGCAACAAACTCCTACAATTGGCATTGGACATCATCCTTCATTTCGTTCGGATTTCAATGTTAATTTACGCCAACAACCGCCACCAATGAAATCATGTCTTTCGTGCCATCAACAAATACATCGTAATGCTCCCATATGTCCACTTTGTAAGGCCAAGTCACGTTCACGTAATCCCAAGAAACCGAAAAAGAAAAACAATTAAACTTATCGAAATGAAATTTGAAAACTGGAAATGTTTGACCCAAACACATTAGCCATTAAAATTTCAAGATCCTCGGACTATGAGGAGGGGTGCCTCCCATACAAGCCCCCTACTAAAATTCACGTTCTTATTAAAACAACTTTTTTGTTTTTTATGTTATTACCTTGAAATTTGTACAGAATAAGTTTCTAATTCATATTCATTAATCATGTAACTTTCAAAATCCTGGGATTACTGAATCGTGTAGCTCCCACACAAAAAACGTTTTCTAGGGGCTGCGAATATACCATTCTTAATGGTTTTTTGTTTGCATTTGAATTTGTTTGTTTAAATTTTATTTGTTTTTATGTTTTTCATTTCATTCATCATTTTGTGTGAGTTATGATTGCAAGGATATTTAATCTTAATATTAAAAAAAAGGTCGCCGCCACAGCCATGAGATCAAAGAATATGGATCTTTTAATTTTAATTAATTTTATTTTAGTATTAAAAAGAAAATAAATAAGTATTTTTTGTATTAAGTAAGAAAGTGAATTTTGCTGTTTTACAAACAAAACAAATTCATCAGTTTAAACTTCTCTCATATGGGATTTTTTGTTTTTTGATCCTGATGATGATCTACACAGGATCGAATCCATTTACATCTAAAAAGTGTCAAATTAGATAAATAAATGTTTGTTTTTTTTTTTATAAATACATACAACAGAATTTTGTAGAATTAAAAAATAAAAGCAATAATACGAAATGTTGAGACACACGATGATTATGATGTTTTCTTTATGGTCTTTAGTCGGGAATAATCATTTCATCAATTGTAACTATGCGTTTAGTTTTGCCAGTGTTTCGTTTAAACATTGCATCGAGTTCTTCGTTGGTTAGCATAGACTGATGTATGCCCTTCAAGTGGCGTCTAAATCTGCATTCAAAGAGAGGCATATAATTGAATACGAAAGAGTAAGTAAATGATTGAGTGAGTGAGCGAGCGATTGATTTACTTACGTTTCACGACTGGGAAAGCCACGCTGCTCCTTACACATTTCACAACGATAAGGCATTCCAGAGTGTTTATAGGAATGGATTTTAAGTTTTTGCCTTGAATTGAAGGCAGAACCACAAATCGGACATTTATGTTGAATGCCCAAATGACGTTGCAGATGATAGGTGAGCCGGACTTTAATGGCGAAACGTTTATCACATAGATGACATGCATATGGTTGTTCACCGGTGTGGCTGCGTAAATGAACAGTGAGATCAATATTCCGGGCGTAACGTTTATCACAAAATGGACAAAGTAAGTTCTTCTCCAAGTGCAGTTTCATGTGATTCTTCAATTGGTTTTTCAATTTGAATGCGTTGCCACAAATTTCGCATATATTATCACGATCCGTATGCACAACACGACAATGATAATCCAATGCTGATTGTGAGCTAAACTCTCGCTTGCATTGAACGCAAACGAATTTAAGTTCTGATGGATCATTGATATGTGTTGCCTTCTCATGGTTTATCAAGAGATGTTGCGATGTGAAGGACTCCACTAGAAATATTGATGAATAGTATAATTTATCATTAATATTATGAAAAATTATAGGAATTAAAAATGATAAATGCTGGGTTAACCCAAGGACGTGTACTGGGACTTGCATTATACATACATATGCAGATGACACAGCAATCTGTAAGAATAGCACACACTGAAGTCTTTCACATGAAAGCAAGGAAATTGTCTACCCCCAGTAACATTAAACATTGGTTTCATTCCAACACAAGGTATTAGCTTCAAATACCTCGCGATTCATTTGGATCGGAGGCGGTTTACTTGGAAGATCCATATGGATTAAAGCGAAGCAATTGATACTCACAATAAAACAACATAGATAGCTGCAGTGGCACCTTGAACCAAGAGAACAAGGCTAAGTTCTAAATAACTCCCATATGCAATTCAGATTTGTGCAGGAAAAAGACACTTTCGTTATACATACATATGTATGTATAGAGATACTAAAGTCTGTAACTCTATCTAATACTATAGCAAATGCTTTTTGGTATGTGAGCAATTTTGATATCCATAAAAACGTAGCATTTGCCATTCGTAAGGAATGAAATAAGAAATATGTCACATAGATAAGATGAAGATCAACAAGTTGCATAATCATCAACGTAGTAATAAGTTGGATTAATATGAAACCCAGAGGCTTGGACTTTCCACATTTCATCGATTTTTATAGTAATACTTATATCTGTGTTGGTTAGCATACAGTGAGGAGCCGTACCAACCCTGTGATTCAGAATTGTAAACTGTAGATTAATAAACAGAATGGATTGCAACTTACAGCATTGATATTTGGCAACCGCATCGAGAGAAGAATTCATTCCTATTTCCTCAGTTGGTTGTTCATTGGTCGACAGTGAGGACGAATTGTGCATATTTGTGTGCTCCCCTGGACCATTATTCAAATAATTCTGGCCTTCATAGCATACAGTCAAGCTGGATGGTAGTGGTGGTGGTGGTGGTGGTTGTGGCGGTTGACTATCACAATGTGCCCCAAGTAAGTGCACCGAACAATTGTGATTTATTAGCTCAGTATTGTCCGAGAAATACTGTTCACATGATTTACAAAAGTCTAATAATGGGGAAATGGGAAAACGATTACCCAAATTTCATATAAGAATTGCTCATACTTACAATCATGTTCTTTTTGTTGATGTTCATTTAATTCTGTAAGACGATAAAATGACTTACTGCATTGTTGGCATTTGAAACGTTTATTTACTATTGGTAATTCACGTAATATACAAAGTACCAACTCTGGTTTAAAATCGTCATCATCCTCAACAGCCATAATTTTTCCATCTGATAATTGTCTCTCTGTTGAATCTATTCGCGTTTTTGATGGCGCCTATTCAATACATATTTTGAATTTATAATATATATCAAAAGAATAATATAAAACTTATACTTACATTATAATTATTATTATTGGTTATCAATATGTCCTCCTTCGCACATTCAGCAGCAGTTACTGTTTTTTTATTATTTTCCAATTGCTTTTCAATTGAACCAACTTTTCCCAGCCCCACCCCCATCCCACTTCCATCTTCACCATCATGACCTTCCTTTTGTAATTCATTACAATTATCATTTTTAATTAGATTTTGCTGTAGCTGTTGCAGTTCCTTTTGTCTTTTGAATTGTTCATCAGATTCATGTGCAGTCTGAACAAATGGCAGAATCCTTTTCAGCTCTTGAGCACAATCACTGCATAATTTTGCTGTTTGCGAATCTTTCTTGTCTATAAATAATTGCGTGCACATGAAAAAGCAATCATAGTAAGTAAGTTTATCATTTATTGGATCATTTAGATTGATGTCATTATTATCTATTTGGGCTAAACAAGAACGGCAACGCATCTTTGCGTTTTAACGCTTAGATCCGCGCCCGACCAACAACCAAAAACGACAACAACAAACACCATCAACCCACAATAATTTTGTTTACATATCTGAAAGAAATTTAGTGGTGTGCCTGTGTCCGCATATGGTAATTTTGCAGCACTTAAATGCACTTAATAGTAGTGTTGGTAAAGATACCGTAGAAACTCACAAATTAGAATCTCAAATATTAGAATCTTCAAATTATTAACTGTTTACATAGTGGTTCTTTGCTTTGAGCTTCTACTGTACTAACACTAGTTCAAAAAGTCACTATACATTTAGCACACTAGCGGGCATTTTATAGGGCCCGCACACGGTCATTCGTCATACATCATGCATTCGTGTACGTGTGTTTTATAAAAAGTTATAGAAGCATCATCATTCACTCATTTCTTCAATTGTTTTGAAGAGTGAGGATGAAAATTCATTTACTCCCAACAATTCATTTGCCGTCGGCACTTCACAAATATTTCCTACTAGCGCTCACGTCTGCTGAATTTAAATATTTCTTATATTTGTCCCTTTCATGCGTACTTACCTTGTGAAGGCGTAAATTACACAGCAGGGTCAAAGAGAGAACGATTATGGTCATGGAGAGAATTGAGTAGCAGGAATAATGAAATATCAAAATCTTTTGGATATTTCATCATGCTCCGTACATGGCACACATACATTCATATATCACTAACGCTATGATAATGCATGATGCTACATGCATGACCGTGTGCGGGCCCTTTATATGTTTGTGGGCTACAACTGCGCAGTTGGCAGCTTTTACTTGTTTTGCCCTAATTTCTCACTCTATAACCGGGCTTGTTTTATATGGAAAGTGTGTGTTGCGTGTGTGTGTGTGCGTGCAGTGAAAAGAAAGAAAGAAAGAAAGCTTTATTAGAGAGCAAGCAACAAGTGCAGTTCGCATTCGCGCAGTACAAGAATCTTTCGGAATAAAATAAAATGAAATCAATTAAAATCGTCGCGTCGTTTAAATAAATTGTTGTTGTTGTTTTTTTTTTAACGAATAGAATTTTAAAAAACCTAAATCGGCTGCATCGAATGCATTTCGTTTTAGTAAACCAAATAGAATAAAAACAAATAAAAATCAAGAACACGATTCACCAATGAGAAACAAACAAATCACTGTGCTGCGTACCAAGAATTTGTGAAAAGAGAAAGTTGTAAAAATTCACTTTAGCTCACATCACATCATTTCACATCCACTCAATCAATCACTTCTAATTCCAGTTTCTTTTATTATTTTACTTAATTTTCAACAACAGAAGACAACAACTTGAATTTGTTGGATTTCTAGAATTGCTTGGATTTTTTCGAATAATAAAATGGGCACAAAACAAACAATCGCAAAAGAAACAAAAACTTCAAATGGCCACGTCAGGCAACAGCGCGGTGGATCTATGGAGGCGAATGCTATGTCTCCCCAAAAGTCCGTTTTGTTGGCCTACATATTATGGCTGGTAGGCGGCATATTTGGTCTGCATCATCTTTATCTGCACCGTGATCGTCATGCCTTCATTTGGTGGTGTACACTGGGTGGCTATTTTGGGATAGGTTGGTTTGGTGAGATCTTTCTAATACCGGAGTATGTGCGAGATGCCAACGAGGATCCACGTTTTATTAAAGGCTTTGTGGAGAAGTTAAAAGCAAATCCTAAGCCACCATATTCAGCGAAACGTTTCATGGGCCAAATCATGATTGGTTATCTATTTGGTCAACTCTTCTCGATGGCTATACCGCAAACGATATTCGTTGGCATTGATTGGACATTCCTGCATTGGTGCATACCCTTCTTCGTGGCATTTGGCGTTTGGACTGTTGGCAATATTGGCCGTGAACGTGGCGTCATTTGGCATTGTTTGGTTGCTGCTTTTGTTGCTTATCCATCGCGTTATTTCATTTATGACGAAACCTACACACTTCTCTTTACTGCACTTGCTTCGGCATTTATTTTCGATGCTTTTTCCAAGCAATGGTTACGTACGCCGCCAGTGCGACGTGGTGTTGCTGTGCGTTCGTTGCGTTTCTCAGGTGCTCTATGTATTTACTTTGCAATGTGGGGCTGCTTCCTTTACTTCAATGGTACCATTTCGGATGAGGATTTCGGGGAGGTGCCAATACGCGAAGCATTGCATAACTTTTTGGCTTCAGCATGGTGGACAGATCTGACGCAAGCTCTAAAGGATACCTATGCCTATGCAAGACATCATGGCTGGTATGAGACCTGGAAAGAGATATTTGAATCTATGGATGTTGATGGTGAACGCAATGCCTACAAAGTGCTTGGTGTGAGTGCAACTGCTTCGCAATCTGAGATCACTTCAGCATATCGTAAGTTATCCAAAGAATTCCATCCGGACAAGGTGAAAGATGAAAGGTTACGGTCAGCGGCCAATCAGCGTTTCATTGAGATCCAGCAAGCCTATAATGTCCTGAGCAAAATCAAGACAAGCAGAAGACGCAAAAATAAACAATACAACGATGATGATGCAATTGTTTTGTAAAAGAACGACTGAGAACGCACGGCATTAAGTCGAAGAATCGTGAATGAAGACAATCAAAGATAACTCTATTGTTTTATATTTTAAGTTATATTTTTTTCTTCCTCTTTTTGTTTATTTATTTGTACTTTCTATTAAGAATGATAATTAAACCAGTGAAAGATTATGATGCATTCCAAAATGACTAATAAAATTGTCCATAAAACCAAATACAATAGAATATCATAATACCATCTATCATATATCATAATCATATATGTATGTATGTAAGGGACAACGACATTTATAATTATATAAATATTAAAATTTATTTATTCATATATTTATTAATATCCATAATGATTTACCATATGTAATCTAAACGTTAAAGACTAAAAAAAAAAAAAAAACAAAGCATTTTAAATGAATATACTTAAAATAAATTAGTGAATATTAAATAAAGTAACTTACGATATTCATCAGATTGTTTGTTTGCTAATTCACTTCACTAGTTACATAGTACTTGTTTATCTTTTGGTAAAAGATTATAAACCAAGCAGGAGTGGGTGTGCTAAGCATATACCATAACATCAGTGAATTTCAAATTAGAAGATCTTTTTATATGCAGTGAATAGTATAATAATAATAATAATAATTGGTCGATTGGTCAAAATCTGGTTAGTAGTAGGAAGTATTTATCCATTTACATGTATGATTCTTTTATTAATTCCTATTTGTGCCCATGATCGAACAATCGATGTTTTACAATGATATGTACTTATTTATGAAATAACAAATGAACGCAATACAAATAATATTAATATATTAGCACATATTAGTGTTCGTGTTCCATCGCTCCTAATCTAATACAATCTATAGTAATATACATGAAGCTATATGATGTTATAAACTTTAATTTAATATTTAATGAATATGAAGCGAAAAAATATTACAATATATTATTACTAACAGTTAAATATATAACGAATGTATATTTGTAATGTGTATCTAATGGCGGTCTATCATCAAAATCATCTTTGGCATGTGCAAAGAGCAACAAGTATCGGTCAGGAATAGATCAGGTTTCAGAATTCAGAATTCAAATCGATTACTCAATGCCAAAAATATTTGTCTCCTCGGCTGCAAGCAATAATTTCTCATAGAGTAGTTCCGGTGTCGGATATGGAGGCAAGTTCAGACGATTGAAACAGGTGTTCGCACGTCGTAAAACAGAGCTTTTGATTTATTCATTGCACATCTTATAGATATATTTACCATATATCAAGAGTACTTAATATTTGTACATATAGTACATATATGTATGCATGCATGGATGGTTCCTATAGTTCTAATTAGCAAGAACATAGGGAATTACGTATTTAACATCTAGTATTTGATTCCAGTAATTGTGGTCTGTATTCGCTTCACTGATCTTATACATGTAAATGTATATACGTGAAAACAAACATATGTGTATTTAAAACTGATCTCTGTGATTTTAACTGCTTTTATTTATGTATCTCCATGCTCATGTGGAGAATGTTTTATTGGTATTTCATCATTATGTTTTTAGTTGTATCCATTATGCATCATCATCAATTAATTATTAACTAAAACTCGTAGCACATCATTGTGTCATAATTAGTTATGCTTTATTCCAGACTCAAATTGAATGCAATCCACCGTGTTCAAAATTACTTTCGTGTCGTGTTGTTTTTGATGAAATTACTTCCTCTTTAAACTAGTGAACGGCTTATTGTATATATAACTTTTTACGCTAATTTCAATCTCCAATTAGTTGAAGATCGTTCGAATTCAGGACTAGTATTTTTTCTGCTAAATCATATGCGTACACAGAGTTATATATATGTATGAATATATGGTAACTAAGTTTTAAAAATGTTTGTATGCTTTCAAAATATAGCATATTAAAATAGCTATTCATGTGTTGCGTAGATAAGGTTTTCCAATATGGAACTTAAATGTCTCTACTTTCATTCAGTATTTCGAAACATACATACATACATACATATTAATTAGCCAATTTATGGTGATCTTGTTTCAGTGATTAGCAAATGCAAATTTTGTTTATGGTTATTAGACAGTTAGACGGTGATTTTGTTGTTACAGAATAGTCACTGGATGAATGATAATGAGAGGAAATAAGTAATTCGGCCAGGAATTGATGTGATTCACAGAACCTGAACTTAAGTGATTTAGTTTAGTGATTTATCCATCTTATCTTATGAAGATCGTATGAGTTAAATACTCGTTCTACTCATAATGAATGTAAGTAGGCTTCGAATCTATAATTTGATTTTGTTATTTATTTCAATTTTTAGTTTATATTATAAAAAAAAAGATATATCATAGTTATTGAGAATTTTTTTTTTTTTTAATTTGAAAAATGTATTTTATTTTTTTGCTAACAGCTATCATCTTCTTCATTATCGTTGTTTGCCTCTCAGTTTGGCCATATCTTTCTAATGCTTATATTAAATTGTTGTTAGAAATATTTGATTATACACATTTGACATTAAGTGAAGCCAAATTTATAACTAAAGAAAAAGCGAAATTTGCGCAACTGACAAAAATTAATAGACAAAATGCATTTGAATTACAAGAAGAGAATTGTTCACAGGAAATTTTACAAAATCAGATTCTTGATTTGGCAATAGAAAATCAAGAGCAACAGCAACAACCACAGTCACAGCAACAACAGCAACTGCAAATGCAACAAGATCCCAAACATAATCATAATGATGATGATGTTAATGCTAATAATCAACAGCAACAACTACAGCAACTGCAACAAGATCCAAAATATAATAATGATGATGATGATGATGATGATGATGATGATAATAATCATAACGAGGATAAGCCAGAAATATTGAAATATAATAAAAACATTGAAGACCTTTGCAAATTAATGTATAAAGGATTCAATGTTATACTCAAAGATAAGGTTACCAAATGCTTTGTTGCCGAAAAACCAAAATATTGGAATTTATTAACTCGTCACTTGGTCGATTATCATCAACTGACATGGAAACTGAAGGCATTATGGATCTTGGGTGTATTGATACGATACATAATCTTTTTACCAATACGTTTTATACTCTGCTGTAGCTCGGTCCTCTGCATTACGGTGATGTGTGGCATTTTGGGTCAATTACCGGATACAAAATGGAAAAAGCGCATGATCGATATAGTAATGAGGTTTTGTTTTCGTTTCATGGCCTGTTCAGTGTCGGCTGCTATACGTTTTCATAATACAGAAAATCGTCCCAAGAATGGTATATGCGTTGCGAATCATACGACTCCAATGGATGTTTTGATATTAATGTGTGATGCAAATTATTCCTTAATTGGTCAAGGTCATAATGGTTTTCTAGGACTCTTACAAATGCTGTTACAATGTGTTTCACCACATATGTGGTTCGAACGTGCCGAGGCCCATGATCGTCAAGAAGTTTGTGCCATGATGCGCAATCACATTGCCGTACCGGATAATCCGCCTATTTTGATCTTTCCTGAAGGTACCTGCATTAATAACACATGCGTCATTAAGTTCAGGAAAGGTTGTTTTGAAATTACCGATGTAATAGTTCCAGTTGCTATTAAATACGATCAACGTTTTGGCGAAGCCTTCTGGGATAGTACACGTTTCTCAATTCTGCACTATATATTTCTCATGATCTCGTCATGGTCTATTGTGTGCGATGTCTGGTATTTACCGCAAATGGAAAGGAATTTGAACGAAACAAGTATAGAGTTTGCTAATCGGGTCAAAACGGTTATCGCTCTCAAAGCAAATCTTGCCAATCTTGATTGGGATGGTAATCTGAAACGCTTCAATCCACCATGGAATTGGTCATCATTGACTGCGAAGAAAGTGCCATAACAAGAATTGATTTAACTACAAAAACACCAAATTTTTTTAATATATTGTTACAAAAACATTAAAAAGAATTGATTGATTGAAGCATTTCTTTCTTTTTTTTTTTCTTCATTAAATAAATTCGTTTTAATTTCAATACAATAGAACAATAATTTCGAATATCTTTTAGCTCTAAGTTTGTAAATTTTTTCAATGCATCGTTTTATCAATACTGAAAAATTAATCTAACAAAGCTAAGTGAAGCATGGGGACTACTTAAACCGTCCCTCCAGTAATCGGGGGGACTAATTTTGAAATATACATTCAAATGTGCTATGGCAACTACAAGTTTCTGAAACAGAAATTGAGAGTCTAGTTTCATAAGAAAATGACGGAAAATCTAACTAAATAAGATTGATTCTACTCATTATGACCATGTTATACATATATGTGAACAATATATGGAGTCCCCGATAGACTTTCTGAAGACTTTTACAATGAACTATTAGAGAATATAAAAATTCTTTTATAAAATAATTTTTGTCTTTTAGTAAGTATTTTTCCACTGACTTGCAGTCAATGCTGAAAAAAGGAATATACGTAAATTGATTACAACTAAAAACTGAATAAAAAGCAAAGACGTCATGTCTGACTGAATGGGCAGATAAGTGGCCTGAAATCCTTTAAGATAGTAGCTTCTTGACTTTCATATTGTACTTTGTTGCCTCAATTAATAGAAGGCCCATATCTACAATACAATATTTGTTCTTCGAAGCTAAACTTCATAATGGTTCTCTGTTCAATAATTACTTGATGTACATAGTAAATTGTAATAAGAAAGTATTCCAATATGAAAACTGATTGAGATACAATTTGCATAAGAAATATACATTGTACTTACAACAGATTGTTTTGTAACATTTTGAGATAAAAGTAAAATGCAAGCGATTTCACACAATATTTAACATATGAATATGTAAATGCATTATCAATATAGAGGGGATTTATTTGATCTACCAGTTTAATGGAGGGGTAAATAGCCATCATATCAATTGTATTTTCATGAAGATTTCATAAGGGATCTGGTGGGAAACCAATCAGGGAAATTAACCAAAATTTATTTGTTTTATTTGCAATCTATCGTAAATAACAGTCAGCGAATTTAACTGTACGTATAACCTAATGACAATTGTAATTAAAATGGGAACTCTAAGTAGGAACTCCAAACGGCAAATTTTAGTATGTGTATGTGTAGGCAATTCAACTTTCTGTCCAGTATGTCGACTGCAAGGTGATGTTCATGATTTTCAATCCTGCAGATGTTTTTGCTACTTATTCTTGCGATCTCTTCTCGGTTCGTGTGTATCCGTTCTCTGATCTCTGTGCAAAACTGAGTTTCTCACGTACAAGGGTGCTCCAACAAGTCTACGCAGCAATTTTGACTGAAACCTTTGGAGGATCTCAATGTTTCAATTGGAGGCAGTGTCCCAGAGTTTATTTTAAGAGGCTGGTCATTTTTAGCAGTTTTAGGTCGAGTTGTTTCCTTTTAGCTTTTATATGGACCTGCCAAGTTAGCCTTCTAACGAGTGGTAATCTAAGATATTTTGCTGTTGTGTTTGTCGGTATCATGTTTCAGAAAACGTAAATGAAACATGAGATTCTCATGTGTCCAGCTTTAGATAATCCTTCCAATTAATAACTATATACGATCTTTCTTTATAAAAATAATTGATAATTTGTTCATAAGTTCAATATCAAATGCTTAGAATAGTTCAACTAGAAAAGGGAATAGTTAGAATAACCCTGAACTTCTGTTCAAAATCTTTCTATCACTTCATTTAGATATCCATCGACCTAAATCGATGAAGTTAGTATTATAATATTGCTAAAGTATCTTTCCATTTGAGTCACTGAATATCTTATCCTATATTTTTTTGTTTTTATCTATCTACAATATACTTGTGGCCACTTGAAGATTTTCCACTAGAAAAGCGCTTATAAGCGCAAAGTAATTGACCGCTGCGCTTATACGAACGATTTTAAAATCATCTGCAAGCTTGGAAAAGAAAAAACAAAGACATAAACATCGACAACATTCTTAGTCATATCCGTAGCTGGTGCGAGTATTCAGGCGCTAACATCTCAATTCATAAATGCAAACAAATGCATATTTGCAACATCGTATAGAATCTGCAACAAATTTTACAACAGGACAAAATTAAAATAATGGGAATAAATTTTAAGAAAACACACCAATGGAATTCTCATATTTGTGACTTGCACCCTGATCTAAATAACAGACTCAATGTAATTAAAGTCCTCAGTAGCTCCAATTTTAACTGCAAACCAATTTCATTAATGCGAGCTACCAAATCACTTCTCCACTCAAAAATTAAATATGGAACAATCATAACAAGCTCTGTCTTGGATATCCCCATAGCCACCTCAAAATACCTCAACTATTATTGTAAATACCCTTCATGGCATCCACACCACATTAATTTATCCTTATCCCAAAGAACTCAACCCCGCCTGTAGTCACCAACATTCTTTTTGTGATTTAAAATTTGTGTCTTGCTCCAAGCTGATCTTGCCTAACGCCATTGGAACATCCATTTGGCAAGGGATACTAATGAATGCTTCTATTTTCTGCTTTTCATCAGAGGGTGAACTCTGAAATTTGAAATGTGTGAATCTGCAACATGGAAATGGATAAGTTATTTTGAGGAAGGAAAGGTTGTTGATTGCCAGATAATTTAGAAGAGTTTGATTTTGATGCTTTGCAGTTTGATGTTTTTTTTTTTTAAATCTTCTGTATATGAAAAATGGTACTCCTAAAAGTAGGCTATACTTTTATTTTATATGGAAATAAAAATGGAATATTATTAAAATTTTTATTGAACTCTCCATTACTTACAAAATTCACATCATTGCATTTGGAAAAAATCTTCCAGTAAATTTCTTACCTTTATTAAAATGGACAGATATCATTAACATTATTTAGAGGGAAGAATGATTAGTATTTGCTGTCGCCTTAAACCTAGGAACGACAAACTCCACTTTAGTCCTCCAAGGTCTCATTCGATTATCTGCTATTACGACCAATGAAGACACTATGCAGGCTAACGACAAACACTACGCACACTATTCTACCCACTACTCACTAAAGTTTTACCTATCTATCATCATCTTTAATGATACCGTGTTAGGTAAACAGCTATAGCATCATTTTTTTCAAGAGCTCGTTGCTTGGGAATGTGAGTTGTTACAGATTATGAATCCCTGGTCTATGTAATAAGGAAGCCTTCCAGTTCTGTGTCCATAATAAGGACTCGGCAAAGCAATAATATAGAGAAGGGTTTGAGGAAGATACCATGAAACATATTCTATGCTTTTGTCCAACACGTATTAGAACTCGCATGATTTACTCGTACTTAGTCTAAGTGTAAAGAGTGAACTCTACATCTGGTACCCCCAAGTATCTCACAGATAGCAAAGGTTGATGAACCAAGCAAAGAATGTAGCTCCACTAAATCGCCTGAAACTCTTCTGTGGATTATTTTCTGTTACAATACTATTCAAGGTCTGCTGAAGTAAGGTAGACAACTTCAATATTCGAATAGGACACACTCAACTGACGCATGATCCCCTTCTAAATGGAACTTATGCGGCGGCACACTCCCTATTGAACATGGGCTGGACTACTGTCCAAACTTGGCGAGGACTAGAGGATTTACAATAATTATAATAGTAATAATAATACAAAATCCTCAGATAACCTCCACTATTCTACAACTGGGAATGGGGAAACCCCTACAAGCATATCGATTCATGTTACAGCATAGCAAAACTGATCGTAGTATAGTGGCAGCTCTTAACTCAGCTCGACAACACTTAACTATGCTAATCTGGGTGCCTGGTCATTCTAGTTTAATAGATAACACGACGAAAACAAAGGAGCTAGCAGGTATGTGGTGGGCGAAAAAATCTGTCTGTACTGTCGCTAAAACCAAGCGAAACGGACATCCGAGCCCCGACACTTTAGCGAGAGAAGTGCTATGGTGATGACGGGAATCCTTATGGGGCACTGCACGCCCAATTTTGACTCAAAAGATGATGAAGAATCAAAGAGTATTCAACACATCCTATGTGAATGTGAGTATTCTGTTCTCATTGGTACATGAACCCGTTATTTCGAGAAACCATACTTTTATGATTTGGGCAGCTTTGCAAAATTGTCACTAGAGGACCTGAGACTGTTCGTGAATTCTTTATGTTGGCTTTAGAGGATGAGGGAGACCTCTGAGATAAAGGATACTATTGGATTATACAATTCTTGCTCCCCTCCCTTTTTTGTTCCATAAACAGGAAATACAATGGACCATTAAGACTTCTGGGGAAAGCCTAATATAATCTAAAAACCTGCCCTAATATAATCGACTAAGCTGAAATAGCTGCTGCTCTAATATCCTTATGGACTTTATTGCATAATTTATCTTAAACCAGAAAGAAGGGTATCTTTGACTATGCACGCATCCATTAGAAAACGTTTTTGCTGTCTGTTACAGTTTGAGAATCAACAAAGAACACAGTTTGAGTGGCACTTTATTGTACAATTACTCTTTATAAGTTTGTCAACCACATGAAAGGTTTGTATGAGAGGTTCCCTTCCCTGTAGTCCTAGGATCATGAAATTTACATGTTTGATGGATATGGAACAGAAACTAATAGTGTCCAAATTTCAGTTCAATAAGTCAATAAACAAAAAACTTTTTCTAATAAGGACATTAATTTAAATGGGGGTTTGTATGGGAGGTACCCCCCCCGGTAGCCTTAAGAACATGAAATTTACATATTTGATGGATATTGACGAGAAACTTATTGTGTTCAAATTTCAATATGATAGCATTAAACACAAAAAAGTTTTTCTAATAAGAACATGAATTTGAGTATGTGTTTTGTATGATAGGAAGAGTATAATAATAAATAAAAATAAATAGTTTCACTTTATTTTAATCATTTATTTATATTTCTATATATATGTATCTATAGATCAGATGTATACAATATATGTATATATAGGTATATATACTTTTGTATGCATGTATGTATGTATATTTTCATATAATGAACTACTTAATTTGCTAAGAAAAAAAAAAAAGAAAAAAAAACATATATATTTTGTATAAACTAAGTGTGTTTTTGTTTTGTTTTGTTTTTAAATAAAACCAAAAAAAAAAAAAAAAATAATAAATAAAATAAAATATATAATATTTTTTTTTTGTTTTTATAGATTTCATTCAAATATTTATTTATTTTTTGATTTAAGGGATTTTTTGTTTAAGATTTTCGTTTTTTTATAATTTTATCTCTTTACAATTTTTTTTGTTTTATATTTTTAAGGTTCGTTATTTTATAAAATTTATAAAGTTTTTTTTTTAATTTTTTTTTTTTTTTTTTTTTTTGAGTTAACATAAAAACAGGAAACAATTAACTTTCTTAAAAATTTAAAACATAATACTGAGCAAAAAATAATATTTTTTTTATTAAATATCTTTTTTTTATTTAATATTCTTTTTTTTTTTTTTTTTGATATTTTTAATTTTATTTTTATTTTTTTTGCTTTGTGTGAGTGTGTGTGTGTGTGTTAGTTGGTTGTTTGCTTTCATTTTTGCTTTGCTATTTCGCCATCGTTTTCGAATTATTCATTTCTTTTGTTTAAATAAAATATTTCGACGATTTTTCTCTGCTGTTTGTTTTGTTTGTGTGTTAAAATTAAATTTACAAAAAAAAAAAAAAAAATAAAATAAAATATAACACAAAAAAAATTAATATTAAATACATTTTTATGGATTATTAATTGCACATTTTCTTTTGCTCTTTTCTATTTTATTCATGACTTATGACTTTTTGTTGTTTTCTGTTTCTGTTTCTGTTTTATATTTTAATTCTTTGTGACTCTAATAAAATTGAAATAAAATAAGATTTAAATATTTATCACGTTTTGTGGTGTGTGTGTGTGTGTGTGTATTTGTGTGTTTGTGTTAACTACAATTATTGGAAAATTTATGAATTAATTAATTAATTATTTTAATATTTGTTTTTTTTTCATTAATTAATTTATTTATTTATTTTTATAACAAAGATTTGTGCCAATGAAAACTTGGTGCAAACTTGGAAGATTTTCGGTTCAATATTCTGCTAAATTATCCTTTCTTATCTTCTTTTTCATTTGCTCTCCATTTCCTCTATTCAATTTCTCTCTATTTTTCTTTCCTTTCATTTTCTTTGATTTGTTTTTTTTTGTTATATGTTCAACTATTTACAAGAATTAAGTTTTTGTTTCTGTGTGCAACTAATGATGGAATGCATCTTTTTGTTTGTTTGTGTGTGTGTGTGTGTGTGTGTGTGTGTGTATATGTGTGGGGGCAAAGAGAATGTTAAAATTTTGCTCTCTCTCTCTCTCTTTTAAACGCTTTCGATATCGGTTTTGCTTTCGTTTTTGTTTTTGGTCAAATTCTAAAAGTTCTATTAAAGCGTGCGCCTGTGCGTATGCAATGTGTTTTGTTTATTACATATTTATTATTATTATTATTATAATTTTTTTTGTTTTTGTTTTTTTAATTCTGTTATATTGTGTATATATAATTAATTAATTAATTATATTATAAGTTGAGAGCCGCTGCTGACGTCGACAATGACAATGTGCAATGCGCAATAAGCAAACTAAGCAATAAGAGAACATTGACATCGATATCAACTTGGACGTCTTACAGATGCGTGACTACAATATCTTCTTCGAGATCATCGAGCTCATCATCGGTCTCCTCAACACCATTAGCATTAGCCTCAGCAGCAGCAGCGGCGGCAGCTGCTGCAGCAGCAGCTTCCTTTTCTTTTTCGGCTGCTTCCAATTTCTCTTGTTTCTTAACCTTGCGTTGCTATAAAGAATTAAAATACAATGACAATTTAATAAAACACAAATTCGATTTAGTGTGAGTGTATGTTAATGCTTACCTTCTTCCTGTAGAGGATCTCAACAATAACATAGCCAATACAGCCGATGGTCAGCACCACCAATAATATATACAACTTCATACGGGTGCACAATGTTGTGGCATAGGCGTAGGCAATCACAAAACCAGCTGATTCCCAGAGGCGATAATTCGAGAAGGCTGCCTCCTTGTTACGTCTGAAGAGTAAACCATAGAGACCGTTGATTTGTGTCTGCCAGACGGCATCACCGACACCCCAAAGGCCAGACATGGCATAGAATATGATGGGATTATCGGGACTTGGACGCCAGAAGAGTTCGACTGTGATGAGCGTAAAGTGAACAACAGCACCGAGTACAATGATGGGTGTGCGACCAATGTACTTCATTACGGAACCAAAGAGTATAGAACACAGAGCATTGACCACACCAAAGCAAATCATAACAAAACCGATTTGATGAATGCCCAGAGCACATGAGACATAGGCCTGGGTAAAGTCAGCACCAATGAAAGCCTGCTCCATGCCAATGAACACGGTAATCGGAATGAGCAGTTGCAAGTTGGGTTTCTTCATTTGACGGAAAGTGGCCGAAAGCAATTGAAGGCCAGAGAGTTCTTGAGCTGAATTCGATCCTTTACGTTTCTCACCATAACGTTTGAGAGGATCCAAGAAGAAGGCAATGATGGCAACAGCAGCAATAATACAAGACAAGTAAATCATAGTGATTTCGAAAATTTCATGATCTGGTGGACGTTCCAAATTGCCATGACCACTCGCACCGGTTGTACAGAAATTGGCACCACAGAATTGTAAGTCTGCTGCACTGATGCTGCTGGAGTTTGAATCTGAACTGGAACCGCCGCCATGTGCACCACTTGAAAGAACTGAAACATGTACAATATAATATTAAAATAAATAAACGTTTTTTAATTGATTGACTGATTATTACATACCCAAACTTGAGACGAGATTGCCCCAAAGCTCAGCGGATTGCCATGCTAGGAAGAAGAAGCCGAAGAATCTTACAATAATTGCATCAACTGCTTGTTCAGTGATCTTGGCATAGACTTGACCGACTTGTGTTAAATAGGTAGCCTTTGAAGCCCACATGGGTGCAGCACCCATACCGACAAGAATACCGGCGGGTACCAAAGTATAGAAACGTGGAAACAATTGGAATGCAATATAGGGTGCATAACAAAGCATACTGAACACTAGTGTCCATTTGACGGTCAACTTGCGTATAATCAAAGTTGGCAGAAAGATACAAGAGACCACAAGTGCTGCATAAATGGCACTAAGTGATACTGTACCCAAGCCATCTTGAGAATTTATTGAAGACTGAAGATTTGCTGTACCCTAAAAACAAAAGAAGTAAAGAAAACAGAAGAGAAGAAAAGAGAAGAGAAAAGCATGAAGCGGGAATGCTAAAAGATGCTTAATTTGCATGTGTTTTGTAACTTACCTGAAATGCTGTAAATTGTACCATAAAAGCCAATGAGATAATTGTGATATTCTTCAAGATGCGCCATTTTTCAGCTGGATTAAGTATAACTTTCTCTCGCAACGATGCTGTATCAGGTTCAAAACCAGCTTTTGGCTATAAACAACAAACCAACAAGAAACCGAACCAAGAAATATGAAATAAATAAAAAAAAAAAAAACAAAAACAAATAAATAAATAACAAATTAATATTGATGGCCTCTTTGGCTTTTACTATGCAGTATTGTAAGACTAAGTCAAGAGAGTCGCGCTTCCAAAAAAACACACAAAATTGAAGGCCCTCAAAACAAAACCAAAACTTAAAAAAATATGGGTGAAAACTTTAGACACGCGATTCGATTCAAACGCATGCATTCAATGTTTGAAGTTTAGAGACTTTCAAATTTGTTTCGGAATCAAATTTACTTAGATTTGATTTGGTTTCTGTTTTCTGTTTTCTGTTTTTTGATATCTTTTGATTTTTCAAATTTTCGTTTCGTTTTCTGTTTCGGTTTCTGTTTCGATTTCAAAAGACAAACAACAAAGTGAACGTGGTCAAAGTGTCCGTCGTACATTTTTATTCGCATTTCTGCAATGTTTTGTATATTTTATGTTTTCTCTCTTTAATTTTAATTTCGGCAACTTATTTTGCACACTAATTAGTTTAGTCTATCTCCTCCTCCTCCTCGTCTTCGTCATCATCATTGCCTTCATTTACATCTTCTCTTTATTCCATCATTCATTCATTCATTCACTTGTTCATTTGTTTCTCTAAGCGGAATTAACAAATATGTTTGTAAAACTAATAACATAAAATAAAACAAGAAATTTTATTAAATTTTTGTCTCCTCTTAAAAAACCAAACGCGTGGGTTTTTCTTTAATATCTAAACACATTGTTATTGTGTCTTATGAATGAGGTCCAATGCAATCCAATACCCACCTTACATCTACAATACTATACTATACTATACTATTTATTTATCTAATATTGTATTACGAGGCAACAACAGTTGTTGGCAATTCATTTTAATAGATCGCACACATTAAAGCAAATAATTTTGACTTATACATTTTATGCACGTTTCAAAATTGTGAATGGCCAACACAACTCAGTTCACCACTCATGGGTCCTAATTGTTAAGGTGCCACTCACTCTTACCATACATGTGAGTATATGGGCTTATGAAATATGTATGTATACTCATATCATAAATTCGGACAGTTAAAACCATTAGAAATATGTATTTAAGAATAGATAAAAACTAATTTATCTATGGATAGAATAAAGTAAAACGCCTTAAAGTATGCACTATAAAATTTATCGTTTATTAAATAAAATGGTAGAGTTATTAATATTGATCTTCCATAGACTTTGTCCATGGCAGTAGATTTACTGCTTCTGTTCCAGAGTAGACTACGCTTGATTAATTGATTAGTTGGACACCTTCTCATTATGTACTAGAGTTGTAAATTTTGAGAGACTGTGATAGAACGCAATTTTTTTCAGTAAATCTTAAACCTAGGAAATATTCTTAATGATCCACATAAGCTGAAAAACAATGAGCTAATTATTATTATTTATAATATCGCATCATCAAATCTCAAATAATTTGTTCATCGTGTTCTTTTCTGAAGTGCAACAACACAACATCTATATGTTTAGCATTTGCCTGTATCTCCAATCACAAATCAAACATTATATGTTCAAGTATAAAACTATTTTTACATGGTGAATGAAGTGACTTTTAGCAAATTTCAAAATATAGCCGGAAATATATGAATGCACCATAAACATATCCACCTATGTATAAGAATATTCTATTATAATATGAAGATAAGTGGATTAACAAGTGGATAATACATGCATGTAAGTGGGCCAGTAATCTAGAAGTGTTATTATTTATTTTTAATTGGTGGATAAACTAAACAGAAAACTACATAATCCAAGACTGAAAGTATAGTCAGGGGCATATCCAGGATTGGATTCCCCCTGAATCCACCTGTGGGTTTTAATCAAGCCCTCTGTGCTTATAATTCTTATAACCGAAGTTAGATTAGTTATTCACTTATAATTTGTTATCCAGCAAATTTTCTATAAATTGAATATCTTGGATGCTGCTAAGATAAATAAAAACAAACCACCAATCCAAGAACTGTTTGGTGTTGGAATTGATAGTATCTTCGGGTATGAACTCTGACAAGAGGCCATCAGGAGCCCACGGAATTTGTTCCGTGCTGATCAGCGGAGTATCGTGTTGGCTGTTGGATTATCGGCCATGCTGACAGAGTAGTCCTCAGCTCTACACCAAGGATTGAATCATATAACCAAAGTTCCTGCTGATGTCTCCAATGTGCTTAGCACCATGGTCTTAGCTCTTACTGAAAGGAGTTCACATGAAGCAAATCGGATATATGCACTTTCGATAGAATCTTTCAAATTCATTTGATATTATTTTGATTTGAAAATCCTTTTTCTTAGATCATTATTTTATATTGTTAACAATAAACTATTATCATTTAATAACACAAATGATATATAAATATAATTTTTTGAATGAATTAAGGAAAAGCGATAATAAAAAATGAATACAAAACAAAAATAATATAATAGAAAAAATAAACTAACCAAAAATGAGCAAAGAATATAAAAATAAAATAATCTCATCATATGTATGTTGTGTGTATGAATATGAAGGCGAAACAGAAAAACGAAGAAGCAAAAGAAAAATATGTTTAAAGGGAGGAAGATGAAGAAGGAGACAACAATTTTAAACTTAAATCAAAGCTTAAGGCATGTGTGTATGTATGTATGTATGTGTGTGTGTGTGTGTGTGTGTGTGACGAGTAACGAGTATAAACAAGTTGAGCGAGTTCGATTTCACGGTAACACGAGGTGGGTGAATTTTTGTTGTTGGTTGTTGCTTCTGTTACTGTTGTTGCTGGTGTTGCTTCTTTTTTGACGTCAAAACACTCGTGCTGGTTATCTACGTCAATAATAATACCAACAGTGACAACAGCAACACCAACAGCAACAGCAACAGCAATAAAATATCTAACGATAAATAAATATATAATTATAATAGTAAAAAGTAGTGAAGGGGAAGTCCCCATGGGGTGGGTCCATGGTGCCATAAGGGAGCTCCAACTTTTCAACAATCCATACATATTCATTATTTTTATTAAAAAAAAAAAAACAAACATTAATATTGTAAAATTAAAGAAGAATTTAAAAGGATAAAGATCTGTTGCTCCTGTCAGTTGAATAGAAGAAATGTTTTGCTAAGAAAATTAAGCTTTTAGGCTTATCGGATGAGATTAAGTATTTGGAAATAATCTTCAATTCGAGTTGTCAGCAATTGCCTAAGATTGTTTAAGAAGCTCTGGCATAAATCATATAGTAAATGGAATCGCAAGACTATACTCAACAACTAACATACGTCTGCCCATTGATAGTGTTAAGAGATATTTAAAAAATCCAATAGTATGTTGATGATTTCATTATCAATTTGATTTGATGTGTTATGTTTTAAATGATCCGGGCTTACAAATTACAATAGAAAATACATCAATATATGCTAAACTTATTTATGTTCACACTTTGGCATGTTTCTTATCTAGAATTAATATGTGGAACAGAATTCTCTTCTTGAGGCTATGGAACAATATAACTTCTTGTAAAACAAACGGACCTGTTCGCAATAACATTTGATAAATTGTTTGACACGCAGTTCATATTGAATGGGGAAGCATTACCAATTTTTTAGCCTGAACGAGTTTTCCGATATCAAGCAATAGCAGCAGTAGCCGTAGCAATATCAACCAACCAAAGAAGCTGAAATGACTCACTTTTGAGTCAAGAGTACGTGAATATACAAGTGCCAAGTGCATTGTTTTCTCTGTTTTTTCTTTTTTTTTTTTATTTTTTATTTTGTTGTTTATGTTTTTGTATTTTTCCATTGCACCTATTCTCTTCGTTTTTTTTTTTGTTTTGTTTGTGTTTATGCGTGTTTAACTATTTTTAGCAATTAAAGCTTGATATAATCTTAATAAGTTTATTTAGACAAAGTAACTCCGTTTTATTTTATTTTTTTCTTTTTAAACTTTCCCAAGCGGCGCAGTTGATCTTCTTTTATCTGCACTAATCACTCACTTGGTATAGGAATTGTGAGTAATATTGTGCGACACCATAGTATAAAGAATCTGTTTAATTTGCTTAACAAATCCCCTTTACACTTTTACAACCAAAAATTAGCCTGCTCACCAACTTAACTGAGGGGCATTCATTTGCCTGCGTTTTGGATGTACACGGGATCCCCTTCAATACCTTCCCGACAAAACAGTCCATCCACCAAAATTTGGTGACAAAAAGACCTGCTTCATTGGGTAAAACTCAAGTCCCCTCCTATCTCTTAAAAATCAAACATCATCCCCAAACATCTCCAGAATTTCTATTCATGTTATGAGTCCCAACATAATAATCTACTAGACCTCAAATGTTATTAAATTGCTGGTTGCAGGCCCTAGCTCGGTAACTCGTAAAATTACTATTAAATATACTATTGCATATTAGTAATTTTCAACCAAAGATACATGGATATTCTTGAGAAATACCCTCACTGAATGGATGGTGAAGTACTTGAGAACTTTTTAAGTGTGTTAAGCTCACTTTTAGGTTTGATGATTGGATGAAATTCCTTCAAATAAAATAACATATAATATGGAAATATTATTGATTGACTGACACATCTACATTGACACCATCTGTAATGCAAGGTGTATGGTTTGTCTAAACAATATACAGAGAAGTACATTTTTTAAGGCATAACCCAACCAATTTACTCATATGAATGACAATCATCCGTAAAGGTTTCACAGTTTATCGATCTCATATTTATGCGGGCATCCTTTTCCGCTTCTTTTTCCTTTGAGACTACTTCAAGGCGAAAGTTCATATCAACAACCCAAGAATCCTAGACAAACTTTCCCAGTTTTCAATATATGTACGTATGTAATCTCTTGGTTGAAATGACTGATGAACATGGCAATAAAATTGGAATGTATTTTATATGTGTACTTAGTAGTATACAATATAAATACGCAGTTGTACCAGATACTAAACATACAAATAGAGTATTGCGTATGAGGAATTTTTGGTAGCAAGTAGAGGGGGGAGGCATTTATAATGATCTGAATAATAAACAAGTGTCTTAAATCATAACATATGTGACCTTTCTCATTAGAGTAAGATGAATATTGCTCATCATACTAAATTGTATGATCGATTAAACATCTTTTTATACTCTTCAACGGAGTGAATAGTATTATAAGTTTGTCATGAAGTTTATAACACACAGAAGGACACATCGCAGACCACATAAGGTAAATATATTTGTGATCAGCTCGATGAGACAAGTTGATTTAGCCAAGTCCGTTTGTCTGCTCGCCGTCTGTTCGCAAACTAGTCCCTCAGTTTTTGAGCTAGAGAGGTGAACTTTGGTTATGTAGGTTTCCTTTGACCCCGGACAAATTATTTGTCGGAACAAGCCGAATCGGACCACTGGGAGGGGTACCGACCATACAAACCACAAAGTCAAATTAATGTTCTTATTGCAAAATACTTTTTTATTTATTGCTCGATCGAACTGAAATTTGGACCACCATAAACCGCCATTTGAATTAACGTTCTTATTAGAATTTTTTTTTTTATTTTTTGTGCTAGTGAAATGAAACTTGTAAACTGGAAGTGTTTGGATTTCAAGACCCCCGGACTATCAGGAGAGGTACCTCCCATACAAAATCCCTACTAAAATTCATGTTCTTATTAGGAAAACTATTTTGTTTTCTATGCTATCATCTTGATTTTTTGGACACTAAAAGTTTCTGATTAATATTCATTAATCATATAAATTTCAAGATTCTTGGATTACTGGATCGTATAGCTCCCATACAAAAAACATTTCCTATGGTCTGCGTGAAGAGTATTACATCTTCGGCATAGTCGAAGATATCCTTCTTTTTGGTTTTTAAATAAATATTATATACGAGTATATTAAAATTCATACACACAATACATACTTTATAAAGGTAAGTATGGCTAGGTATGTGTAAGAATTCCTGTGAATTTACAATAGTAAATAATTTGTGGAAACTTTTAATTAAATTTGAATTTGATGCCAAGAAATCAAAATTATTATAATACGTACAATACATATTTAGCATTCATAGCCGCCGCCAATATAATATTTTTTTCTTCACCTCTCATACACACTTTGGATCTAAACATTTCGTCTCTCTGCCACTCTCTATCTCTTTTTGATACCACTCACTTCACTGTTTCACCACTATTCAAACGTGTTCAAAAAATGAACATTAAAAGTAGTAACAGATTCAGGCTTCAATAGCTTAAAAGATACTATTGCAACATTACCACATTTTTATCTATAATATTTATACTCTTCACGGGAGTGAATAGTATTATAAGTTTGTTATGAAGTTTGTAACATAAAGAAGGAGACATCGCAGACCACATAAAGTATATATATTTGTGATCAGCTTGATGAGACGAATTGATTAACCCATGTCCATATTTCTGTCTGTCTGTCTGTATGCGAACTAGTCCCTCAGTTTTTGAGCTAGAGAGCTAAAATTTCGGTCATAGGTTTATTTTACCTTGGACAATCATTTATCGGAACGAGCCGAATCGGACCATTGGGAAGGGTACCGCCCAAACAAACCACAAAGTCAAATTAATGTTCTTATGAAAAAAACCTTTTTATTTATTCCTCGATCAAACTGAAATTTGGATATTCTAGTTTATAGCAACCAAACCATGTAAAATTCATGACCCTAGGGCTACCAGGAGGGGTACCACCCATACAAACCTCAAGGTAAAATTAATGTTCTTATTAGAAAAACTTTTTTTATTTATTGCTCGATCGAACTGAAATTTGGACATTATGAGTTTCCAGTCCATATCCACCAATCATGTAAATTTCATAATATCTATAACTTTCAGGAACGGTACCTCCCATACAAACCACCATTTAAATTAAAGTTTTTATTAGAAAAACTTTTTTGTTTTTTGTGCTATCGAAATTTGAAAACTAGAAATGTTTGACCTATATACATTAGTCACTCAAATTTTAACACCCTCCGACTATCAGGAGAAGTACCTCCCATACAAGCCTCCTTTTCAAATACATGTTCTTATTAGAAAAACATTTTCTAGGGGCTGCTTGAAGAGTATTACATTATCGGCATAGTCGAAGATACCCTTCTTTCTTGTTTTTTTGTTTTTTTTTTAATTTTTATTTTTAGTTTTTGCATTTTGCCTTCCTTCTTCATCTTCCTATTCTTGTTGTTAGTTTGTAATTTATTTACACATAAATTTATTCTTGTATTTATAGATACATGTATGCATGTTGAATTTTGTTGCATTGTACTCGTACTACTAGTAGTAGTAACTTCAACTTCTTCTACTTTGCCATTATTTGGATTTCGAACCTCCACACTTCTTTCTTAATTCTACTACGAGAACATACTACTTAACACTTTGTGGGACTTCTTCGTTTCAAGTGGTGTCTTTGGAACGCTTGATGTTTCTTTATTTGTTCATTCAGTTTCTTGTTTATGATCGCAAGTATCTACCATACATATGTATGTATCTGCATTATCTATCCTCAAAGTTTAGCAAAATTTTGCTTTGTGACTTTTGGGTTTGGCTTTGGTTTTGGCTTCAAAGTCTAACATATAATTTTTGTCAGTCTCTCAGACTATTTGACTGTATATATATATATATCGATTTGCCTATTTGTTTGTTTGTTTGTTTGTTTGTTTATTTGTCTATCTTTTTCTCTATTTGTCTATTTATTTGTTTGTTCGTTTATTCGTTCGTTTGTATGCTGGACTTGTATCTGTTGTGTGTTTTGTGTGTAAAATGCATTTATTTGTCTTTTTTTAACTTTTATTTTTATTTCCATTTGTTTTTTTCTTTACATTTTATTTTATTGTATAATTTTTTTTTATTTTTTATTATTATTATTTTTTGTTTGTGGTTTGTTTTATTTTGTGCTTCGTCGATTCATCGCTTTCAAACGTCAGTTGTCGTTGTCGTTGTCGTTGTCGCTATTGCAGATTGCACGCGACTTTTCTCGCGCAATTTTTAATTTTTTTTTTGTGGTTTTTTTTTTTGCTTTGTTTCACCAATTTGATTTTTCTTTTTTGGTTATTTTGCCGTTGTTTTCATATTTTTGAATTTTTGCAAACTTGTTGCTCTTGTCTTATTACAATATACATATATTATTTTTTTATATATTCAACTTACAATAAGTAAATACCAAATTTCAAAACTTAGTTATTTCATCATCCCAATTTCTATTTCAATTTATAGTATTTGAGATTCGGAAAGATCTCTAATATACATACATACATACAGGAGAAGTTAAGAGTCTTCTCTCTAAAACAATTACATGAACATTAGAAGTTCTTTCAATTATTACGATGGAACATAACAAACAAATATTGGTCAATCGTTTGGTCTATTCTATATATCGTTGTTATACTATGTACTTTAATATACCATAATCATATTCCAGCTACTGTGAAGTACGTGGAACTGACGCTGGACCCAAAAAAAGAAAGCAATTGGACCAGAAACTTTGAAGAATGAGATGACTCTTTAGACTCGAAAAGCAATATGAGAATTGTACAAGGCCATACTGAAACCCGTTTTAAGTCACTGTTTCTAACTCAAACATGGAAATTCTGCAGAGGTTTTAGTCTAAGTGGTTTGCCAACAGCAGGCAACGACGAGACGCCCCCTAGATCTAGATCCTTTCCGCATCCCAAAGAAGTGATCAACTCATCCAAACTTGCTTAAATCATGAAAGTAGAGATGGGTGCCGTCTGATGACAGTAGTAAATAGATAATTTGCAATTCAAGAAAAAATTTACATGTAATATATACTATATAACACAGATATATATGTGTGTATATCTAATCTCCAGTTTCTATCTGCAGTCTCTATAGTATACTTATAGGTATACTAAATATTAAAACATATTCTTAGTTCTCCATAGACAATTTTTTTTTATATAACAATACTTAAAATTTGATAGATCCAATGACCAATATTTGATGAAACTACCCTAGAAACTTATGGTAAAAAAAAAAAAACAAAACCAAACCATTCCATTCCATTTACACCATAATCATCAGATCCAATGAATATGGTATATGTATGTATAAACTGCCTTATGGATTTTAATTTCTATATGAATGAGTTCTTTATTTCCCTAACGAAAGTAAGCAGTTTCTGGGTTCTGAGTTCTGTATTATGACTAGAAGAATCATTTTATTATATTGAATTTTGATTTTCTAATATATTTTTTTTTTTTTTAATTTTTTTTCTTTAATATTTTTAATTGCTATTGCTATTTATTGTTATTAGCGTTGAATGTTGTTATTTATGCTTCAATACCCTACACGCTTTATGATTTTCCATGATTTACAGATTCCATTCGTTTCTAAGTACAATACAACAAAGAAGAAACACAATTAAATTCAACAAAAAAAAAAAAAAAAAAAAATCATCATTTTCATCAATTTTTTTTTTTTTTTCTCATTGAAGGAGAGACACACAATGATGATGTTTCTATTCACTGTTAAAATTTATCTTAACTTTACTTATTATTATGACATAGGCGCATATTTCTAGAGGCAACAATTGAGCAATTACTAAGAGACTTGAACAGAAAATCAAAATCCTAAGACAATCTTTGGCAATTGATTAGATTTTTTCACTACATATATTTATTCAATGGAAAAATGAAAATTCCTCACTGGTTTTATAATAATTTTTTGACATAAACAATGAACAATGATAAATTGTTTGATACTTTTTATACATTTTTATCTTGATCAATTTGATCAATATTTTGAATATAGAATTTAAAAAATATTATATCTTCTTGGATACAAATGCAATCGCAAATACAATCACACTCACAAGCCCAGACATTATCATTAATTTTTGTTAGTAAAATGATATTCTCAGGTTTCCGAAATACCAATCAACATTTGTCGCGCCCTGAAATGGTGAAATTTACTGTACTTCAAAAGAAGTAGTCAAAGAAGAAGAAGAAGAAGAAGAAGAAGTTGCAAAACTACAAAATCTTATCAATTTCAATTTGAAAGCAACGCAACGCAACGCAACGGAACGCAACGCAAAGTAAAGCAAAGCAAAACAAAGCAAAGTGAAATGGAAAGAAACACACAGAAAGTATTGGAGCAATTGATGGTGGATGGCAATTGGTGGTGGGCAAGGTAGAGATAGAATGAATGATGAAATTTGTGTGTCGCGGTCCAGAGATAAAACAGAAAAAACAAGAAACGGCAAACAATTGAAAAAGTAGAAGTTGAAGTTGAAGTTAAAAGAGCTTATCTCTTATTTCAGTATAGTAAGTATTGTATGTACATATGTATGTATGTATGTATGTATGTATGTATGTATGTATGTATGTATGTATGTATGTATATTCAGTATTGGGTGCGGCCTTAATGCATTTAGACTTGACCAAGCTTGACCGGGTTTACTTTAGTACAATACTTTGTGTTGATTGTTGGTTGGTTATAACTTGAGCTTCGCTGGCGGCGTTTGTAGTTGGCAAATTTAATGCTTTATTTCAACTTGTGTTGTTGCTGTTGTTGTTTATAGGGCATTAAGTTAATACTTGGCCACTTTGGATCTTTTTGTCTCTTCCTACTCTACTCAATTACTTGTTTCTTGGTGTCTTTAAGTTTTTGTTTTCGACTTTGTCTTTGGTCATTATGTTATGGGAATGGCACTTAAAAATACTAAAATAAACAACAATAATAACAACAACAACAACAAGATTGTACAAGATTGTACAATAAAATATTGTAATTGACCATTGGCAATAAATTTAAAACATTTTTTTGTGTTTTTGTGTCTTCTTTAGGTTTGGTTTAAATTAATTTTGCATAACACTTCCTCCTTCTTTTTTCAATTTGAATATACCTACTATGTACATATATATATGTATGTATGTACTTTTTAATACTGATGATGTCACAGCATATGAACCTACTTATGGTATGTACTTATTTTTTTTCTTTTTTTGTGTTATACATATGGTATATAAAAATTAAGAATTGGTGGATTTAGTTTTAAGACTAACGATTTGAAATTAATCATATATTCATATAAAACTATTAAGTTGATAGAGGACAAGTTGATTTGAAATTTGGTTTAGTCGGTAGACAGTTTTTTGTACTGTAAATAAATAAAATATTTCCCAGTTTATTAGAAGAGATATTGTCCAGTTATCTACATATGCAAAGATTTAAATTGGTGTACAATTTTAGAGCTAAAATTTCGTATAAGCGTTTATATGCTAATTGTATCGAACTATCCAAATTACTGGAGAAATATAGTGGCCAATACAAAATAGCATATATCAAAGTATTGCTTCACTGAAATTTATGATAGATGCCTCTTAGGGTGTAATGTTTTAATTGAACTTTTACAATTACTGGAAGTTGTCAAAGTATCAATAAACCTAAACTTGGATCAGTTACTTGTGTTTATTGTAAACTGACAAAAACTTTTAATCGAACCTTCGTCAATTATTGGAAGAGATAATATTCATGTTAATCCTTTGGATAATGCATGTAGATGAATTCTATTCTTATTTCTGTTTTAAGCTGATTTGAAAATGGTACTGAATCCGCTTTAAGCATTTCTATGTATACACTCCGTGCCACTTGAATATGACACTCTGTAAACTGTGAGTTTAAATGCAAATCACTCAAAAAATCAACATTAAAATCAACGGTCTATAAGCAAAAAAAAAAAAAAAATTGAGCATTGGAAAGAAACTGTTATTTGTATTTTGCTATTTTGTTTTGATATCCTTCAAAAAGCATGCACACATGTTTTGGTTTAATCGCTTTTTGTGGTGAGTTCGAACTATTAAATATGACTAAAATGGGTCAAGAAAAAGGCTTAACGGAGATGGATTATCTATTGCTACAATCGCAAAAATATCAAAAGAAACCGGCATGTGGTGTTCGCATTCTTAGTCAACGAGTTAAAATATGAAAAAAACATGAAAGGTCGTACTAAATTGTCCACTGTGATGCGGACAGGCGACCAATTTTGAGAGAAGCCACAAACTCTCACAGCTCAATATCCAAAATCAAGGCAAAATGTGGACTTAACGCAAGCCTAAAGGTTTAAAATTAAAAACAAAAACACCACTGAATGCACTTCGAAAGGAGCAACGCCTTAATTTTTGCCTGAACCATATGAGCTGGACTATGGAGTGACATCACATCGTATTCTCTAATGAAAAAATATTCAATTCAGATGGAGCCGATGGCTCTCCTTATTATCTCCACAACCTACGAAAGGAAGCCCAACATTTGTACCGCTTATATAGCAAGAGTGGAGGTGTCATGGTATGGGGAGCGATTTCGTATTACGGAATCTGTGAGTTACAATTTTTGACAACAAAAATGAATGCGATGGCATACAATGGTGTCTTAAAAAATGCATTTCCATTCTTCCAGAACGTTTTTGGACCCTTGCAATGGACATATCAACATGACAATGCACCAATCCATACTTCCCAAACCGTCAAATTCTATATTGAAAGCCAGAAGGTTTTGAAGGCTTTTAAGCTGGCCACCTTACTCGCCGGATTTAAACATGATCTGGTTATCACAAAAGCTGTATGGGTCCGGACAACAATATGGAACCATACCTGAACTAATAGAAGCCATCAAACTAGCTTGGAGTTCAATACCACTCAATTATGTAGCTCAGTTGTACGAATCAATTCCATGAAGGATCTGTAAAGTGAGCAAAAAGTGGGCACACCTCACTGCTAAAACAATTTCAAATACATTTGACAATAATTAAATGTACGCCAAAATAAGAATTACACATGTTTGAAACATAAGAATTTTAATAAACTGCTTTTTTGAAGAGGTGTTCTATTAAAGAGGCGCATAAATCTGCGTGTATTTCTATAGTTAATTTACCAAAAAATTTGTAACTAATTAACTGTATTAGTGACAAAAACAAATCCTTTAAAATTTAATTTGGAATTAATTATAGTTTCATTAAAAATGAAAAAACTAAAAATGTATTATTCTGGATCTGCAAATTTAAGCTTTAAAAACAAAATTTGTTAGGTGTCCTATTCAAGTGGCGCGGAGTGTATCTACATAGAATTCAATACGTATAATTTCTTGACGCATAAACTGTCCAAATTATTTGAAGGCAAACACTATCATTAACACATCAAACGAGTGGTTTTTTGTTGCTTTATGGAAGTGTCATGCCAACCGACAGACTCTTCTCCTTTATAAATGTAGATTACTTTACACTCTTTTGCATGTAGAGTACATTGACTTTTTTTCCATGGATTTATGGATAAAAACAAAAGCACAACAATCAAGTAAAGGAGAAAGAAAGAAATGGTATAGAAACAGAAACAGTTGTTCATAAATTTTTCTTTATTTTTTTTTTTTAAAGTTCCCATTAAATGCTCATCCATTGCATCCATACAAATTGAGTTGTGATTCAATTGTTTTGTTTTGTTTAATGTATTTTTTTTTGTTTTGATTCAAAATACTTGAAAAATTCAAAACAAAGAATAATAAAATATTAAAAAACAAAAAAAAAAATACTATAACATTTTTCCGAATTGTATAAATTCAGAATTCAATGCACAATTGTGCGCGCTTTAATGAATCATTGAAATCCATGCCATCCTATTCCATCCCTTCCTATTCCATCCCATCGCATCCCATCCGATCTTACCCAATCTCATCCGATCCAATGAAATTGTTCTGTTGAATGATTTTGTTCAATGAATTTAAAGAAATTTCGAGGATATTTTAATATATATTTTTATCAATCTACATACTAAGTTTAGTTAAAGACATGATTTGGGGCAAAGAATTTGAAAGAACTTTAAGCATATTGCAGATGATGATGATGATCTCTACTGAAAAACATTTTCAGTAGATTTCAATGGATCATCAATACATTGATTGATTGACTTTCTTTTCCAGAAGAACATTTTCCAATTAAAAGATCATAATGATAATCTCTTCTTAATATCACACTGACTAGATTTCAATGGATCATCAATACCTTAATTGATAGACTCTGTTTTGCCACTTGGAATTTAGAGACCTCAAGACCTCACTCACTATGCTTGAATATATTATTAATAAAATAATTTTTCTTTGATTTCTTGACTCTATTTTGTAAAGGAAATTATGTTTGTATTGTACATATGTATAATGAAACTTACCTTAACTGGTTCATCGTTTTCAAAGCCCGCGTTATTAAAACCCGTCATTGTTGTGTCTTTTTTTTTTTTTGTCTTGTGTATTTGGTTTTTTTGGTTTCTTTGTGACTTTTGTATTGACTTTTAATTCCTTTTTTAAAAAGCTATCTATCTATATATATATGTATGTATGTATGTTTATATATATATATATATATATATCTAGATCTTTATATTGTAAAGATTCCAAGAGTTAAGAAGCGTCAACAATGTTTAATAAAACTGAAAAAAAAAAACAAAAATATGAAGAAAAAATTATTTAAAAATTTTCAATTTTTAAATTAATAAAATAATTATTAATAACTAACAATGTGCAATAATCATGATTACAATAGCAAAAAAATAAAATTAAAATAATATTAAAATTATCAGAAATGCTAATAATCGAAGGGCGTAAGCGACATAATAGCAACGACGATGACATGAAAAAGGGAGTTACAACAGATAAATTGAGATGATTACAAAAGCAACGTCATGACCACCATAATCCCCATCATCATCATCACCATCATCATCATCATCATTATCATCAACAATATTGTTATTATTTGTATGCTATTTTTTTATTTTTTATTTCTAAAATGTATTTATTATAAATATACTTGTAGTTGTCTAAGTTCTCCTCTCCTCTTCTCCTCTCTATGGCAAACAATTACATACTTCGTAAAAACATATGAGTAAAATACTATATACAATATAATATGTAATAATAACAATAACAAAAGAGCAATAAAAAGTTTTGTTATTGAAATTACGCCATAATTGTTGAAAATTGGCGTCTACCTGCCACAAACTCATCGTTACTAGCCCCGGCTCTATGCCGGAGGCCCAGCCACACTTCAACACTTGGATTGTTTATAAAAAACAATCATTTCATTTGAATTGGTTGACGTTCGCTTTGCTTTGGGAATACTTTAGATCAGTGGTTCTTAAACTGCAGTTGACAGCCTAACTTTAAGGGATGCAAGGATCTTGGGAACCCCCATTGCCATTATTGGGTGAATAAATAATTTAACAAGGAAATGATGCCGGTAAATAATAACCAAAGAGATTATTTTAAGAAAGTTGTTTCATCAAATCCATGGACAACATAAGTTTAAGAACCACTGCTTTAACTTCTATACTAAATAGTGTCGTATCAGCAATAACAAATTAGTAGAATAGTAAGCCCAGATCTGAATTTGGTTACAAGTGAATTGAATTGAATGACACGTTTGTTATAGGCAGGAGATCAGGGGAATATAGAAAGTAATAAAGCATAATGAATGAATGATAAACTGAGATTTGTTGTGGTGCAATTACCGATCATTGATGTCCACCATATCATCGTCGGTCAGGTATGACGAATTTGTCATCATCATCACCATCACCATTATCATCATCGTCGTTGTCGTTGTCGTTATCGTTGCCGTTGTCTGACCATTGCCTATCAACTGACCAACCGACAAACCGACAAACCGACAAACCGACCAACCAATCAACCTCCCACCAAGAATGATTAGTTTTTCTTTATTATTTTATTACTTTTCATTAAAAATTTATTATTATTTATTTGTATGGATTGTTATTGCTGTTGTTATTGCTATTGTATTGTTATAGCATGGAGTTCAAGTTCAAAAGTGTTTTTGTGTAGCGTCTGTCATGTCATAGTCGTTGTATCAAAATTAAGTGCAAGGTTGAAGGGAGGCGTTTGGGGAGTATGGTTAAAGAAGTGATTAGAGGCCCATTGATCTTCATGCAATAATATTTATTATTTTTGTTTTTATTTTCTTTATCATATAATAATAATACAATATGGATACTTATAATATCATTATCAATCACACCAACATCGTCTTGTTTATAAATAAGTACAAAATTGATCATCCCTCATCATTATGGGATTACCGGTAATGAGCCTATACAATTAGCTATGCTAGAAGCTAATATTGTGAATCAATCAATTCTTCTTTTATATAATTATAATGAAATGGTAAAGTAGTTACTTTAAGCTAGAGATAAACCGTATTAAGGCTATATTTGAGGACTGGAAACAGAAAAATGGTGTTCGTGGTGATATCAATTCGATTTGCAAAATGAGTCAAACTAAGAAAATTAATGGAAATAAAAGCTCTGTCCAACATTGTTGCATATTTTTTGATTAATTTTGAATGAAGTCAAGTATTGCTTATTGTACAAATCTATTCTAAACGATGTTCTTTACATAAATAGTAATTCAATATCATTAAGGGCAATGTAAGGTTAGAATCGGGAGAATGAAAACGAAAAGTTAAAGAATATCCCAACTAAACGTAGGTTTTCGCTGATAAGATCATAGTGTGTATATTAAAACACTTGAAGGAAACTTTAGCTTAGAGGATAAGCGAAATCTACAATTAATTACAGTTCCTCTGAGATTCTAGTATTCATCAAGAATTTTCAGATTTTCATAAGATTGTAAGTCTGCAATTTAATATGGTTCCATATACTGGTTACCCAGATAGAGGAGTCTGGTCCAAAGGAAACTTAGTATGACAGCAGTTAGTCGTTCTACATCGAAGAGTTATAGAAGGCTCCACACTTCGGAACTATGACATAGAAGCATAACTTAAAATAATTGCAATCATAATATAACTCACTGTCAATGTATCAAAACTAAAATAGTTCTTTTAACGTTTGATTGGAGTTATAAATAAATGATCAAGTGATCTTGATTTTCTATACATTTTGACATCTTTTAGGACTCCATCGGCTCGATAACCATTTGAGCTTCCAATATCTTTAGTTGCAAACATCTGGCAAAAGTCTTATAAACACATCAAACTAAACTTGGCTACATGCCAAGCGTACATATATTATGAATAGTTCTTTTGAAAGATTTTTCACTTAAAACATCATAAAGAGTTTATAGACAATTGTCAAACCTTTAATTTCAGGTGATCATAAATACAATACTAAGTAAAAAATATATTATATTAAAACAATAATTAATTAAAATGTTAAGGGAAAATTATATATGACAACTAGATATAAACAATAAAAATTCATGATGAAAATTGAATAAAAATTAAATAAAATATATAAAATATAAAAAAAAAAAAAAATGTTTTTGTACGATTTCAACAAAGAAGAAGAAAGAAATCAAAATCAACTCAAATTAGGCACAAATTTTGTATAAATTAATAAATGAATTAACAACAACAACAACACCAACATATATAATATATTGTTAGACATTCTTGTCGTCATCATTGGCAACAAAAAAAAAAAAAAGCAAAAGATGAAAAAATCTAAGCGAAACGCGTAACTTTGTGAAGACATAAAAAATTATTGCTTTAATTTATACAAAAACAAATATAAAAAAAAAAAAAAAAAAAAAATAGGCAAATTAATATTTATTTATGCAAAATATATGAATTTTTTTGCGCTCAACTTCTTCTCTAGCTTTTGCGCATTTTTTCTGTCTGGTTTTTTTTTTCTTCTGTAGCTTGCTTTTCTTTTGTTATAATTTTTATTATACATTTATATATATATTTTTTTGATAAACAGATTGAAGTTTTTTTTTTTTTTTTTAATTTAAAACATAAATAAACATCGAACGTCTTTGGTATGTTGCTCATTTTTCTTTATACAATATTTTTTTTAGCATAAAATTTACTTGTTTTTTTTTTTTTTTTTTTGTTGGGGTTTTTCTTAATTTTATCTATTTTTTTTTTTTATTATGTTTTGGTTAGTTAAAATATTTAAAGATGTTTAAGTAAGTATGTGGATCATGTTAAATTATTGTTGTGGTTTTATTGTTATCTACAATATTTCTTTGTGATTTATTGTCTTCTCGCATAATTAATGAAAAAAATTTGCATTAAAATTAAAAGACATTAAAAAAAAAAATACTATAACAAAACCAGAAAGAAGGGTATCTTCGACTATGCCGAAGATGTAATACTCTGCACGCATCCCCTAGAAAATGGTTTTTGTATGGAAGCTCTGCGATCCAGTAATCTTAAGTTCTTGAAATTTACATGGTTGATGAATATGAATCACAAACCTTTTGTGTCCAAATTTCAAGATGATAGTACAGCAACCAAAAAGTTTTTCTATTAAGAACATGAATTTGAGTAGGTGGTTTGTATGGGAGGTAGCCCCCTAGCGATTCGGCTGATTCCGACATATGTGCTGCGTATAGTGAAAAGAAAGCTTCAGCACTCTAGCTCAAAAATTGAGGTACTAATTTGCATAGACGGACAGACCAACATGGCAAGATCAACTGGTCTCGTCGCCTTTATGGGGTCTACGATGTCTGCTTCTTTGCATTACAAATTTCATGACAAACTTATAATACTATTCACTACGTGAAGAGTATAAAAACGAGTATTCAAGAAAAATAATTGCGAAAACTTGCTAAAATTTACAATTTTATTATAGCAGCATCACCCATTCTCAAAGATGAATGTTCTGGTAAAATGTTGAAGATAGTGAGTATGATAATAGAAACAAATGGATATGGAAACAATATCCAGGAACTCATCATCCTCTCGATAGAAGATATAGTGAGCTATAGTTAAAGATGATAAAAATACATATTGGATGAGCATAACATAAAAGAATATATTCGTATAAAAAATCAGAAACGAGGTAAGTTTGCTCAGTAGTGGCGGGGCATTGCCTTATCGGCAAATATACTACTGAATGCACATATGAACTGAAAACTATAAGGAAACAAACAATCCATCACTGCTTATGTCGTGGTCTTTATCATAAAGAAGAGATTTAGATACATATTGTACATACATCATTGATCAAAGAACTTGACAATCTAGAACAAACTTTATTCAGTTACCTTTGCTTTTCAATTGGGATGCCCAGGGAATGGGTAATTTTTAATGGCATCACAATAAGTTCTGAGGTAATTCATGATAATTCTCATGATTCTTAGTGAGAGTGTAAATTTTATAATAATAAATTGCAGTCGAAGATCGATCAATCAAACAATCAATTAATCTCAGTTCTTTCTTTACAAAGAATGGTTAGGAGGAGCATCTTATTCCAAACCTTTCAATTCTATTGAATGTTGAAAGACTTTACTGGTGTCTTATGTGATTAATCAATGAAGATTATTTAGAAAAAACATATTCATTACTTTATATGTATATACAATACAAGGTCATTAATTTTTGAGATTTTGTACTGAAATCTCTTGTAAAATATGTTGCCATCAAACATAATACAACAAATCAAGTTGAATGTTTCTATGAATTCTTCTCGCTTTATTATTATTTTTTTTTTATAATTAAGTTACAATATATATTATTATTATTTTATTATTATTAAGTTTTTCATGGATTTTATTTTTAATTTTTTTAGTTTTTCATGTTTATTATATCTTTTTTTTTTCTTAATATTATATTAATTTGCCATTTCAATGTGAAAATCATAAAATAATATACAAAAGAAACAATCATTATACTAAAAGAAACTTGTCTTCTTTGTTTGAAGAGTTTTAAAGATCATCCAAACCCCTTTTGCCTTTAGTACAATAAGAATGAATGAAAGATTAGATGAAAATGATGATGATGTGATGATGGATGAAGAGTGAAGAAATACATTATAATATATATATTATTATTTTTGATTGATAAATCCAATTTGCATAAGGTTGTTAATAAAAGAAAATCGAAGTTGAAAAACAAAAATTCAAAATTAAATTCATTAACATTTAATTAGTATGACGAACGATTGTTGGCAATGTGTGTTTAATAAAGATCCTTGGAAATAACTAAGTAACAATGAAACATAATCTTTGAAATTCCGAAGAAGATCAAATCTAATTTCATGGGTTAGTACAATATTTATTGTAGATACAAAAACAGCTTTGACAAATGCTTATACAATGATTTGGAGACTTTGATGATACAAAAATAAATAATAAATTTAAGTAATTAGAGTATCAGAGAATCCCACAGAATGAAACTTTGAACTACTTATGGCAACATCTTGACTAAGTGGATAAGGTGAAAAACCCATATCAAGGCCCTGAAAACAAAAAAAAAAAAAAAAAAAGAGATATATTTGCTGCTTGGGGCAAACTCGCAACAAGCCTAGAAGATTCTCTTCTATAGAGTGAGACTGAAACTGGTGTGAACATATGTTATACAACTTTGGGGTACTGCAAGTAATTGTAGCATCGTAATACATAGATTGGAATTAAATGAAATTATTCAGAAGAATTGTCAATGCTCCTTGGTATGTGACTAACTTCATTTGCTCGGGACGAAATAGACAAAATCATTGACAAGCTCATAGATCGGTTACATAGTCATAGTCGGTTGAATTAGCCATTAATCTACTAATTGTGTCAGCTAGACTGTCAGATCTCATTTCCTGAAACTACCACATAGATTTTTAGTAGGCTATATCGTAAATGTATGTACAATATGTACATATGTAGTAGTCTAAGTCTTAGTTTGGTCAGTTGGATTGACTGTCCAATGGAGTTTTATCAAAAAATAAAAGTTTTGAATGATTGGCATATATTTTTCAAGGAAGTAAGACTTAACAATCTGAAACATAGATATGGATATCATATGTCTTTTGAGTTTATTATTTATTCTTTAGGTTGGACATTTTGTGGATAATCTTAAAAACGGGTTTCACTCTTATCTAACCCAACCTAGTTTGTTCATGTAATAACTTGTACAATATTCTTAAATAATCAATCAACTTAATTATACTTATAATTGAAGACAATAATTTATCATCATCATCATCATCATCGGAACAACATTCTTTTGTGTTAACTTTAATTATTATAAAAACTTTTTTACACAATGCATACAATTCTTGTAATTGTTATTAAAATTTGTTATATGATGTATGATGATGTTTGATGTACTACGTACATACATACAAATGTGTATTTTAGTAAGACTTAATTTCATATCAACTTTCCCTTCATTAAATGAACATGAATTTCCATACAAAATAATTAAAAATTGAATGTTGTTGATTGAGTGAATCGAAGCAATAAACGATGAAATGAACTGCAATGAACAGAAATGAAATACTAATGTATTATTCATACAAACACGAGGGTTATTTAATAAGTAAAGCGATAAATCGATATAACATAAGTAACTCAGTTGCTCAGAAACTGGTTGTTTGGTTGTTTAATCAAAACAATATCACATTCAAATCAAGAAACACTTCAAAAATTTGGCTGACAGATCCTTCCACTTTGATTCGACTTTGACCAATTGGCCTCTTAAAGATACTCTAAATGGCTGATATTTTCGATCGAATAAGGAAATTAAAAATTTAGGTGCCAGAGGCATACAAAAATTAGAAGAAATATGGCACAAGTTTACTATTGTACTATATTGATTGAATAAATTATTTTTTTGTAGAAGCGAATTGTCTTGTTACTTATTGAATGGCCCTCGCAAGTAGTAGTAGTACATACTATAATGAAATAACCAAATGTATGATTGAATGATGCATTGCGATTTTTCTATTGTTTTATTTTGTTTATTGTTTCTTTTTTCCATTATACATACATGGATACATAAATTTAATATATATCTATATGTATCTACATGAAAAACAAAACAACCACACACACACACACACATACACATTCTCTCGATCAGTCCAGTCTCTTGTGTGCAATTGTGCAACCACAAATTAAAAAATGTTCTTGGGTTTTTTTTTTAAATTTTTAGTACAATAGTACGAGTACATGTATAGTAAGATACTCTTTCAGGTTTTCCGTTCTGATTATCGATTAATACAATATAATATACTACTACATATGGTACATACGTACAACAATATTATTTCATTTTATTATTAACTTCTCTTTTTGTACCAGTATAACATATGAAAAGTATCTATAAGATTAATTTACTTCTAATATTGTAATTTATCTTTGTTTCATTTATCTAATTTGATATGTTTTTGAATTGTGATTTCTTGATATCACACACACACACACACACATACACACACACATAGGGGGAGAGAATACCCAGGGAGATGCATTGTAACCGTGTATGTATAGAAGAAGTGTTGTGATTATTGTCAGACATAAAAATATTGTAATTGTCATAGAATTGTCAATTGTTTTATTAGCGTTTTTTTTTTTTTTTTTATTATCACATTGCATGCATCGCATAACAAGAATAAATTGTAAAATTTTGTTGTCATTTTAATTAAGAAAATGACATAAAAATATATTAAATTAATTAAAAGTAATGAAGAACAGTACAATATTACTATCTCTCGATGAAGATGATGATGATTCAATAAATGATATAAAAAAATGAAATGGAATGGAATATTTTCAAAATAGTACATGCGAAGGCAAAGAAAAGATACAAAAATAGTATATAGTAGTACAATAATAAAGCAAGAAGTGAAGGGGAGAAAACTTTAAAAGAAATTGTTAAGTGATGATCAATAATAATGGAGAAAATAAGAGAAAGCCTAAATAGAGATTAGGAAGGAATTAAATAAGCGAAAACAGGAAATGAAGAACTTACGTAATATGTCTACAACACAAGTAATTTATACTATAAAGAAATATGTACTATGTACATTCTTATGTAATAGAGAGAGAGAGAAAAATGTGTAAGGACAATAGATCAAAAGATGTATATATGAAAAAAAGAAGAAAACAAAAGGGATAACACGATCTGGGCTATGAGAAAGGAAAGGAATTTGTTCAAAACTAATTCAAAAGAATATAAAGCACTTAAATAAAAAACATAAATTACTGATCAATTTAAATAAGGTTATTCCCCTACCTTTAACTAAAAGAGAAAAGATGAAATAGAATATACTATGTATGAGAAGCTATGATCTATTATATGGTATTGCATAAAGCCAATAGACATAAGGAGAAAGGATATTATTTATTAGAGAACAAAATAATATACTAAGACAATAGATGAATAGAACAAAAGAGATGAGACATTACGAGAAGAGAGATTTAAGTTAGAAGAAGTGGAAACTATTTGTATTAAAGAAACTGAAATAATCTAATGAAAGAAAATGAAAGCATATACAACCAAAATGTTCCTTAAACTGAAATTTGTCTTGATCAGTTTTTATAATTATAAGACATTGGTAATTCCAAGTTTTTTGTTATTTTCAGTTACCAGAAATGAAAGTCGAGATGGTATCAGATTACAATGAACAACTGCCATGCTAAGCGTGAATCAATACCACTTTTTGAATAATGTACACATGCTGGTATCAAGTCATGAAGTCATTGTATGTACATAGTAGAACTTCCTATTTAGTTTGGATTGGATGTCTATCTAGAATCATTTTTATAGCCGCCCCAAAATATAAATCAAGTGTTACTACCCAAATATTGACTCAAAAGACTATTTGTACCACAGTTGAAATTTAACACAGAAGCGAACTTTATTTTAAAGTAATTTTTTTTTATATACACAGTCACATCAGTTTCCATTTCAGTTTCAGTCGAACAGTTAATTTCTCCTAATGAAATGTAAACTTATATAGAGAACTGTCAGGATGGCAAGACCTATTTGTTTCAACACCATGTACTGTACTCTGTTCAGGGCTGTACAAAGAACTGTGATGAACAGTGTAAACTGAACGGATCGTGTAAAAATAAACTCCTTGTGAACCTTAATGAAACGAGACACTAAACTGACGACTTACATAATCGTCCAAAGGAGTTTAAGGAATTACGGCAATGTAGCTTTTTGACCCAGATAAGATTTTATTTTTAATTTCTTGTTAAGTAACACTCTTATTGTTGATTTTTGTTGTTATTTTACTCCATTTGAACCAAATATGTTTAGAATTAGCACAATCTGAACGATCCACAAAATGACATATTCATCATTATCAAATTGTCAGAGTGAATCACGACTCTGATTCTTGATATTCTTTATTCTGAATGTACAATATTTTCTATGGGTTCAAAGTTACTTTTAAGTTTTGCTGGTTTTCATTTATCAAATCTTTTCTGAATATGTGAAGCGATTCAACAAGATTAGGTTTCCATTAGATTTTTCAACAAAAAAAAAAAAAAAAAAAAACACTAATAATAATATTGTGGTAATAGTAAAAATAATAACAAATATAATAATAACTACAAAGAAGAGTATCTTCGATTATGCCGAAGATGAAATAGTCTTCAGGTTTTTTTATGAAAGCTATGCGATCAAGTAATCCTAGGATCTTGAAATTTACATGGTTGCTAAATATGATGATAGCACAAAAAACAAAAAAGTTTTTCCTAATAAGAACATGAATTTGAGTAGGGGGTTTGTATGGGAGGTACCCCTCATACTGGTCCGATTCGCGTGATTCCGACAAATGTGCTGCGAATGGTAAAAAGAGAGCTCTCTAGTTCAGAAAATGAGGGTCAAATTTGCATATATACAGATAGACATACAGATAGACGGATAGATGGGCAGTAGGACATACGAACATGGCTAGATCAGCTGATAAAAATATATGCATTACAAACAAACTAACATTCCTCTTCCGGGTACTTATTGGAAGTTTATGTCTTATTATGCTCCCTGTGCTCGGAAGGTATCCATAAATCGTGTGGCTGATACGAATTGGTAGTGCCTATGGGTACGAAGTCTGACCAGAGTGTTTAAACTAGTACCACGGCTGATCAAAAGCCCACGGAAATGTAGTGACAATGGACTTTAGTCCGGAATATATAATATGTGCTCATTGATTGCTCTCATTATTCAGTGGATAAAATGTTGCAACAAATGTAGTGCTAGCAGATGTTTTAATGGATGTGTTTGGAAACCAACTATTCCATTCCATTAAAGACCTAGTCAAGCTCTATTGGATGGATGATGGTTGTATAAACAAGGAGTATTTGTTGCAAATTGATGTTAAATGAAGTTTTATTTTGAGAGTTCATTCTACAAGTGCATGGTTTTATATTCTTAACGAGGGGTTTGTTGTTGATTCTGATCATTGGGTATGGACCCCTCGGGGGGGTATCGTGGTGGCTGTGGTTGACACCCAAATCGCGGATAGAGTTAGCTAGCTACCTCGACATGGAGTTGTGCTGTTGGCCAGGGCAGCAAGAGGTTTAAGGTGGGCCTCAACTCATCACCAAGGATGTGTCATGCTAAACACACTAGTATGTCTCAAATTGGCACCTGCGGATATAATTTAATAATATCCAAGGGGGTTTGATTTAACATTTCTGATCTAGTTTGTGTTCACGTTAAACAATACTTATCACGTAGTGAAAAATAGAAATGATACGAACAACAATATTTAGTTTTGTTTATAGTATGTTAATTAAAAAAAAAAAAAAAGTTCCATATGATAATAAAATACTTAAGACATCGGAAAATGATAATGATGATTATCATCTTAGTACACGATAAGCTACCATAAACAAAAACAAAACTAAACAAAACTTAGTAAAAGTAAACTTGAATTGAATTGAATTCTATTATTACAATATGGTATAGAGTATTTTTAATTATATTTTATTGTATAATATTTTTTCAATTAATATTTTAACTAAAAATTTACAAATTTGCATTTATTTTTATTGAAAATAGATTTATTTTTTTTCTATAATAAAATTAATATTGTAATCATGATGATAATGATGGTGATTGTGATGATAATGATGACCCTTGCAAGTCACCTTTTTATTTTATTTTTTAGGTTTTTTTTTATGTTTTATGTGATTTAGGCTAAGAGAATGTAAAATTTTGGAATTGAATTCGATTTTTTTTTTTTGTATGGATTGCTAATAATAACTTATAATTTCAAGGATAAAATGCAAATTGTGCAAACGGCTTTTGTCTGAAAACTAAAGCAAACCAAACCAAGAAACTAAAAACAAAAAAGATAAACAAAAATTTTTGAAATAAATTTCGTAAATTATTTATTTTGGTTTTTTTTTTTTCATTTAAGTATTTTGTTATTTTAGCTTTGGTTTTGGTTTTGGTTTTGGTTTTGTTTGCAATATTCTTCAACTATTTGAGTCTCGAAACTTGGAATCTTCAACATCATTCATTTTAAATACAACAAAAAAAAAAAAAAAAAAAAAAAAAAAAAAAAAAACACACACAACAAACGAACGAGTTCGTTGAAGCGAACAAAGAAGAAACATAACAAACATTACGACAATTACTTGAACATTTATTTATTTCCCTCTATTTATCTACTACTACTTATGTACTTGCATTCAATCTTGAATACTTTTTACTAACAGTAAGTCTCACTCCTGTCTAATGGTTTTATGCTTTCGCATGCCTTGCACTAATTGCAAATGAATTAAATAATAATAATTTTCATTTCATTGAAGTTTCAATACCCTACACACCAAGCGAAATGAAATTTTTGTTAGAAATACTAAGTTTTCATAGATCATAATCATTGAATGATGCAGAAAGTAGTTTAAAGGCCTTAGCCATTGCAAGCCTATCATACTTAGAAGGTCGAAGGAAGAGATGCCTCTGTTCAGATTTCATTTAAGGCTTCTCTCTCTATCTCTATCTCTGTATGAACTGAATCAAACAACATTTCAACATTGTAGTAAATATTTACTAAAATACAAATATGAGCATGATTCTAATGAGGAGCATATTTTTCATTCTTATTCAAGAGACCCTAATCTAACATCGATTGAGGCAGGCTTTATGAAGAAGTTGATTCAGTACACTGGGACAAATGTTTTTCTATAGTGTTTTAGGAATTTTTCTCTATCATAAAAGGTAAAAGATGCTTTGCAAGAACAATGCCCAAGTTCAGATGTTATATTAGATTCTTAAATTCAGGATAAATGTTGAATCTCTTTGCATATTGAGATAATCGAGCTTGATGGAGAAACTATAACATGATTTATTACAATAATAAATAGAGTTTCTGTACTGTATGGCATAGTAATTTGTTTCCCAGTATAGTTATTTAAGTAGCCAAATGTATAGAACTTTTTTGGTTTAAAAAAAATCTAATGATTATCTCGATTTAGCCCAGCTTAAACAAAGCAATGTGAGTTCTATCAACTGTCTCTGGCAACTGTCGCAGAGTAACTATGACTCAATTTAATGAAATACTAACTTGGTTTTAGTCCATTTTTTTATGAACAAATTATGAAACTAAAGAATTTCTTTATAAAAAGACTTCAAGACAAAAAAAAAAAAAAAAAAAGAGAAGGAATTTAATTGCTTAACAATCTCAGAGAATGTTAATGTCAAGTGAAAGAGGGTTCTGTTTTTTGTTTTTTATATTTTGTAATTTTATAGAATTTGACTTAAAAATTTTCAATTTATTAATTTATCAATAAGATTCATTAGTCAAACATTTTTTATTTTTAAGTAAAAAAATATATTGATTTTTTCAATACAAATTAAACTCATTTTAAATGTGATTATTTGTGATTATAAATAAATCAAATTTGTTTATTTATTAATATTATTTTAAATTTTTATTTTTATACATACATAAATCTTAAATGCATTGAGATCTCGGAACTCAACTTAATTCAACTTAACTCAACCTCACTTTATTCACTTAAATAATTTTTGTTATTTATTTTGTCTTTTGTTTTGTTTATTTTGTTTGTTATTTTTCTAATTGTTTTTTTTTTTTTTTTTTTTATATATATTATTATTATTATTACAACACTATTAATTATTACTGTTGTTTGTTGTTGCTATTAATTTGTTTGTTTTCCAGTTTTTTAAATTGGTGTTTTTGTTTTTTTTTGCTCAAAAAAATGCTTCGCTTTTCGTTGGGTTTTTTGTTTTATTTTTCTTAAAAAAAAAAAGAGATTTCACAATTATATAACAAAAACAAAAAAAAAAAAAAAAAAAAATCAAGTAAGACAGAAACATATAAGAAAACGTAACGAACCAAAACGAAATTAAACCAAAAAATTGAATACAAAAAAAAACAAAAAAAAAATCAAATAAAAATAAATTAAAACTTGTATTTCCAATTTGAAATATTTGGTGATTTTTATTCAAAATGCTCCTTATTATAATTTTTTATACTCTTCACACAGTGACTAGTGTCATAAGTTTGTCATGAAATTTGTAAGACACAGAAGGAGACATCGTAGTATAAATATTCTTGATCAGCGTGACGAGACAAGTTGATCTAGCCATGTCCGTCTGTCTGTATGTATGCTAACTAGTCCCTCAGTTTTTGAGCTCAAGAGCTGCATGCAGCTTTTGCCTGAAGCTGAATTAATACGCAGCACATTTGTCGGAATCAGCCGAATCAGATCACTAGGAGGGGTACCTCCCATACAAGCCCCGTATTCAAATTCATATTCTTATAAGAAAAACTTTTTTGTTTTTGTGCCATCAGTCTGAAATTTAGAAACTGGACCCATATACATAAGGCACTAAAATTTCAAGACCCTCCGACTATCAGGTGAGGTACTTCCCATACATAGAATCTACTCTAATTCATGTTTTTATTAGAAATTTTTTTTTTTTTTGTTTTTTGTGCTATCATCTTGAATTTTAGACACAAAAAGTTTCTGATTCATAATCATCAACCATTTCAAGATCCTAGGATTACTGGATCGTTTAACTCCCATAGAAAAAAAGTTTTCTAGCGGCTGTGTGAAGAGTATTACATCTTCGGCATAGTCGAAAATACCCTTCTTTCTTGTTTTATTTGATTTTTATTTAATTTAATCGCATAGAATTTTTTTCGTATTTATTTTAATATGAATTTTAGCTTATTTAATTTGATTTATAAAATTTTATTTAATTTTAATTTGATTTGATTTTATTTATTTATTTTAATGACAATTTTAGTTTATTCAATTTTAATTTTATATAATTTTATTTCATATAATATTATTTTATTTTATATAATTTTACTTTAAATAATTTTTATTTCATTCATTGAATTTTATTTAATTTTACTTCATTTATTTAAATTTTATTTTATTTTTGTTTGTTTCTATTTAATTTAATCAAATTGTGAATTTAAATTTATTAAATTTAATTTTTTATAATTTTTATTTAATTTAATTATACTTTTCATTTCATTATATTTTGAGTTTTGAGTTGATTTTTATTCAAATATTTTATTTTGATTTTATTTTCTTCAAGATTTATATATATACTTTTAAATTTATTTATCTTCAATTTCGTAGAATTCTTCAATTGGAAAAAATTTCTAATTTTAATTTGTTATTATGTTAATAATTTATTTTCTTTAGTTTATTTGATAAATTTTAATGAATTTATTTTACATACTTTCAAAGTCTTTTTCGTTTTTTTTCGCTTTTCTTTCGGTTTTTCTTTATAAAAAAGTTTTATAATTTGATGTGATTTGTTTTTGTTGTTTTCTTCACTTTTTTTACTTTTATTACTTCACTTTTTGCTTTTGATTTTTGTGTTTTTGAGATTACGTTTTGATTGCAGAGATTTTTAGCTTTCCTGTCCATGCCACTTAATGGCCAAAAGCATAATGAGCCAAACTAGACGATTGTGCGCGAATTTTAAACGCAAAAAAAAATTAATATATTTTCTAAGTGGAAAAGAAAAGAAAAAGCCGACTGACGAGCGTCTGACCAATCGATCGAGCAATCGATCGATAGACCGTCAATGAGTCCCAACTTAGCCGATCCGATCCGATCCGATCCAATTCAATTGATTTGCCGAATAACAAATCACAGACTAATAAATGAAAATTTGCTAACTAAACTAAAGTGACTAAACTGATTTATTGACTAATTGATTAACTGTTTGCTAACTGGAATGGATGAACTGATTAGATGACCACGAGCTACGAGAGTAGATCAATAATTTGGTAAATTATCAGCACAGCGAATGGAAACTCCTGAGTAATGTTTTTTTGTATAGATCGTTTGAATCCACTTTACATATGATTGGATAGTATTCTTTTTTTTGTTTTTCTTTTAGAGATTTGCATCATTGTTTCCCATTATTGGTGTCAATGTAGTCCTTAATTCCATTGTATATTGTTTGTTTGGTAAAATTATCGACATGATGGTACTATACTGTCGAAATTATTGTCTCAGAACGACCCTGAGCGTAATCTGAATTGATTCTTATAAATTATAATAATAACAAGGATCCTTTTTTAAGCATAAAAAAAAAAAAAAAAATGGAACAACATTCAAAGCATGCACAAATTCATTAATCATCATTACGATTAATGTATTGAATACTTTAATTAAAAGAAATATGTCCTCATTGACTTGGTTTTATTTTTAAGCAACTTATTGACTTACCCTCGTACTTACTGACTTTGGCACTTAACTAATTGCCTAGAAAGCTACAGAGAAGTGAGTAAATAATAAAAAATAAACAACGATGTGAACTGAACTGAACTGAACTGACAGACTCGACTTTAAGTCTTTTTAAATATGTAAATGTGCGAACTTCCATACATATATAGAAGTATATATGTATAGTATGTATGTATGTATGTATGTATGTATGTATGTATGTATCTATGTATATATAAGTTATGTCCAAATAGTAAGTATAATAAGAAAACATGTATAATCAAATAAATAAATAAAATCCAATGCAATCATTGGAATTATATTCAATATACAATATTATTTTTAAATTTGTATTTGTCCTCTGATTAAATCCGCTTTCCGCTTTCAAATTGATTTTTGTCAATTTCTTTGCTTTATTTTAGTCTAATAAAGTTCCATGTTGCATGCCTATGCCCACCGCTCGCTCCCTCATCATCTATCCACTTGATAGGGATTTTTTTTTTTTTTTTTTTTTGCGCTAACTGAAAAATTGGTCTCTTGTTAGTTGTTAGTACATTTACTTAGTTTATTATTGTTGTCGTTGGTGGTGGTGGTGGTGATGGTGGTGATGGTGATGGTGATGGTGATGGTGGTTTTGAAGGTGGTGATGTTGGTTCAAGTGGTCCGAGATACGATACGACAGTGTGTTCGCGATAATTTGCGATTATGGCTAAATCTAGACGCACACGATACTATAATATATTTGATTTGTTTTGATTTGATTTGATTTGAGTTTTGTTATTTAATATGATGGCAAATAGGTATATTGAGTTTTGACTATTGAATTAATTCAATTTGTTATTTGTTTTTTTTTTTTTTACAATATTTTTTAATTAACTTAAAATCATAAATAAAATTTAATTTATTTATAACTTTTCGCTTGAAATTTTATTAATGGAAATGTTTGGACAAAAATCAAAGTTAATGAAATCAAAAGCCAGCCAAGTGTCAATCAAAATTAATAGCAACAGAAAGAAAAAGAAATGGCAATCCAAGAAGGTGACCGATAAAAGAAACCATACCGAAAATGGAATTATAATTGAAATCAGACTTAATCACAGATGTGTACATCGAAAGAGAGAAAGAGGAAATCATTGAGAAGAAAGGTGTAATGAATGAGAAGAATACAGAAGATGGAGAGATAGAGATGTTGAAAACTGGGAAAAGAAAGTTGTAATACATAGTATGAGTACACAAGAAAAGAAAGGAAACTTCCGAAAACATAGTCACATACGTACATTCATTGGTTACAATAATAATAAGTAATAATTTTACTGGAAATGGAAATAAGAAAATCAATGTTAACAATGAAGAAAATAAAACTTAAGTTGTAATGCTCAGTTACCCAATATTTCAATTGAATGGTAAGCGAATCGAATGGAATGGAATCCGTGTCTAGAATACATTTTACTTTAACTACATAAGATTAGTCAAGGGAAGGGGAATTCAATACCAAGACAAGATCACTTAAAATATTAAGATAAGTATGTGATATCAACCGACTGGAACCAACATATTCCCTAGGTTACCAATTCAAATAGTTAAGGGACTTCAACTGAAAGAAGCAACAATTGACTCAATATATTCGTGGACATTGCAATGCTAATGGGATATTGAAGCGAACATAAAGCCACAACATGTTGATACATCTTGTCGACAACAAAAAAGCTCTGGCAATCGAGTATGGCCAGTATAACTGTTCGCGGCTGAATATCGGCCTAGTAGACGTTGGTCTGACAACATGTACTCGGTAAAACTACTAATTGTCATGAAAACAATACAGAAACCTCGAATAGAAATCCAAAAAATTGACGACCGGAAATATCAAAAGATGAACAAATAGGGAACGGGTCATGGTCATGGAAGTCTTGTGTCCAACAGCTGATGATGACGAAGTTGTTCGTGGATTCAAAAGAATCCAAATGAAAGCCATCCAGATCATTTCTAAAGAATGTAATACGTTTCTAAATAAATAAAGCTTTCAGCCCTCGATTCTTTAAAGTTCACTTACATATATTCCCCATATATCCCCATATATGAATAATAAAGTCTAAGTTTAATGGGCTGGATGAATTATGTGCAATAAAGTAGGGAGTGCAATTATGAGTAGTGTAAAAGAGAAACAAGAAGAAATAGGATGAGTGAATTAGAAGATCACAATAACAAGAAGGCAAAGAACTAAATTAGTTGACAAGAAATATTGAAAGTGGGTGAGTAAAATTAAGATTCATAAATGGAAAAAGAGAGATTCAGGAAAGCACCAAAACCAAAACCAAAAGTCAAAGGAATCGAATCGAAGTTTATGCGAGTTTTGAAAGTATTAAATAGAAAAATAAATACAAATATTGAACAATAGACAACAAGGATAATTTATATGAAAGAAAGAAACTACCAAATAGCAAATCCTAGTATTTTATAATAAGAAAACATATTTACACTATACCCTAAATTTTCTTTATTTAATTGACAAAGTTTCATTTGAAGATTCTCATAACAACAACACATAGATCATGGCTCATGCAGCAAATAAATACGAGTATATTGTAAGTATTGTATATTGTAAGTATGGTATATAGAAGAATAATATTTATTGTAAGTGGTTTGATGTATCTGGTGCCTACTGGATGACGGATAAAGAGTCCGTAGATTAGATAAGAAGCAATTGTTAAAACAAAATCAATACAATAGAAATTTATTATAAATTTCAATCGAAAAAAACCCCAAACAAGATATATAATCAGGAAAAGTAGAAGTAAGAACAGGCGCGCGCGTTTAATAAATCAATAAAAATAAAATAAAATTAAATCAAAGTCATTAACAAATCCATGTGAGCGGCAAAATGGCAAAGTGATAAAGTAAGTAGCATACATATACTATACTGTATATGTATAGGCCATTGGCCCAAAGTATTGTACTTATTTATATAGTATGATAGAAATAATTGTGGTCAAATCAATTGCTAAGATGGTCAATGAAGAATTGCTTGGTATCAGGCATTGTTAGGTATTGGTTAGTTCTATTGACAAGACATACATAGTCGTCATAAGTAAGATAAGAAATGATCATAAACATCTTTGCCATAGTAATAGTAATCATCATTATCATATCATCGCAATATATACTTAGTTCCAACGAGGCCATAATTAATTTATTTCCTGTTTTGTACGAGTACTTTGTATTCCTTTCTACTAGTTGTTGGAATTATTGTCAATCGCCAAGGACAATGCTAACTACCTAAATAAAACTGAGTGATTCTTTGAATACGCTAATAAAAAAAAAAAAAAAAAAGCGTTAATTAATTGAATTTTACGTTCTTGTCGGTCATTAAAAAAGGTGTAAATATTCCCATATTAAGATAATTAGAAAAAATAATTGAAAAAACTCGATAAGAGCAACACAAAAAAAAAAATAAAAGAAACCGGAACAAAAAATAGATATAAGAAAATATTCATAATAATAGTACATAGTATGTATTTAAGTTTCTAGATAAGCATCTGCTTTGTGTTGGTGCAATTAAATGAACAAGTTTCTCTCAGAAGACCTTAGGGACCTTCAAATTTAATACAAGTTTTCTATCTAACTCATAATACTTTCAAATAATTGGATTTCATAATTGTAAGGAAATGAAATGTATTTGTTATTATGTAGAAAATAATAACCTTAAATCAAATTTCAGTTTGATATCTTCAAAACTCCACATCATTTACATGTTTTCAATTCAAAACTCTTTGCACTAATACAGTACATAGGTACAAAGTACATATAATCTTTATAGAAATTTGTTCTTCCAATTGTTAATGTAACTTGTTATTGAGTCAAAGCAAGTTATTGGACTTTTGATCTATTATAAACAGAGCTTCAATTAATGCAAACAAATCTATTATCTATAAAGCCTACACCCACAAGTTATCAGACTTCAGTGCTTAATGTTAATTTTGTCACAAAATTGTATCCTTAACTTGAATTGAAATGAAGGAACTTTTTCTCAAATTTCAGTTTGATATCTTATAAACCTAAAAAAAACTTAAAATCACAATCATACATTTGTAATCATTGATGACTTTTACAGAATAAATTTTACCCATATTTTGAATATAAAAAATAAAATTAATAAAAATCTATGATTGACATTAAATGAATGGAACATAAATTTTACTATTCATTTATCAAACCATCTTTAAAATTGTCTTCTAAAAATAAGACTTTTAATCATTGAAAACACTCCAAATCAATAAAAATATTGTAAGTATTGTAGTACGGGTAAAATTTTTTATTGTACTCTAGATCAAGTGATAGTATGTACCTACTTACTATAATAATCTAAGATGGGCGAGGTGTCTGGGGGCTTTATTGTGAAATTAATAGATTATTTTATAATTAAAACATGTTGTCATTATATCACAATACAAACAATACAATATACATATGAAATCAGTATAAGTATCGGATCGGATCAAGATTTAAGCGTAATGTTCAAACACGTGTTCGCCATTGATTGAATTGAAGAAAGACGATGACGATGACGATGACGATGATGACAAATGTTAATAGCCTAAAACTAGTTTGGCTCAACACTGGTTAACAATACAATGATGATCATGATGATGATGATAATTATAATGATTTCTACCTTATCATAGACAAATTTTATGGAATTGAAAGAAACAACATAATAATACGTAATAATATCAGATCTTAACTGCACTTGAATTTTCTATTATTTCTTTAAAATGAAGTGGATGCAAAGCAATTGATATTTGGATTTGGAGTGGTTTAATACAACATTAATACTATAAAAATAAAAACCAACGACAACAAAGAAAGAAACACGTTTCAAAAGAAACAAATATACGTACGAGTATATATGATATATATGTAAAAGAAAACCAGATGAAATAGTAACTTGAATTCATCGAATTTTGAATACCTTTTACATCCAAATGCCCAGCTGAGGAATTTCCTTCTACCATATAAATACGCATGTACGGTAATTATAATTTTGATGAAAATTTTAAGTATTTTAGAAATTGTTATAGAACTACAAAGTATAAAAGTTTGATATACAAAATCACACATAAATTCAAGTTTCTATCATTGACATTGATCCAATTGATTGGTTTTGTCATTTGAAAACAATTGGACATGTATGGATACTCTAAATTCAAAAATATTGTTATAGATTTATAGAGAAATAGCAGTTAAAGTGGAACTGAAGATGTTTTAGTTAGTGTTTGTATGAACATTAGTTCTTTCAATGACCGGGTGGAATCACTGAAGCTGACTAAATTGAAAAATTCAATAGATTATAATGAAATTGAATAGTAGAGAAAGGATTTGATACTAGAACTCACTTGAGATTGCGGTTGATGTTGAATGGAAATTGTTTTACTTAGTCTTTGTATGAGGATAAGTTCTTCCAATAATCGGGAATCAGTGAAGCTGACTGAATGGAAAAATTCAATAGCTTATAATGAAGTTGAATAGTAGAGAAAGGATTTGATACTAGAACTCACTTGAGTTTGCGGTTGAATGGAAATTATTTTAGTTAGTCTTTGTATGAGGATAAACTCTTCCAATAATTGGGAATCTCTGAAGCTAATAGCTTCAGAACTGAGAAATTATTAAGCACAACACGACAAAACGACCATGCTGATCATGATCCGTTACAAACTTCATAACAAAGTGTTAGTATAAACATTTACTACACTTTAAAAGATATAAAAATAATTGCGAATTAAAGAAGAAGAAGAACAAATACAAATTATTACCCAGAAGAAGGACAGAAAAACAAATAAAGAGACACAGATACAGATACACTTGGCTATATTTAGATTATACAAAAACAGAACAATTGTGTCAATAAATAATCAGAATTAATAAATGTAATAACAAATAATAAATATAAAGTTATAACAAAAGGGCGAAAAATTAAGACTTTGACGATGACAATACCAAGTATGTATGAAAAACAATTTTTGCAAAGTAAGGAAAGAAATTAACAAGAAAACGACAAGACACAAAAAAGAAAAGAGAAAAAATAGTTGCGGGTACAAACGAATAGTGACAAAGTCAGTTCATCAGAATTATACAAAAGTATAGTATGGATCATTTCTCTATTTAAAAGAATCCTTTTATTTTTCAAGATTAATAAAATACACTTAAATATAATCTATAAGAATTATACATATATATACAAGTATATATATATAATTCATTTCAAGTTGAACTCTGCCTTATATGGTAAATACAATACTTGTGATCAGTTCAATCATCATCATCAGCACATATATAAATGCAAGTACTATATGTACATACCATATAAAAAAGCACGTGCTCTGTGAAAGAGGGCAATTGCATTCAACTGAACCCATTTGAACTTGAATAAAATATAACAACTTATGTACTTATATGTACGAGTGCACACTATTTATATAGTACTGTTCTTACATATAACATCAGATATGTAAGAAAAAAATGTAAGAAATATTAATAAATTGAAAAACAAAAACATTTCAAATAAACGAAATCAAGACATATTAAAGCAAGCTCTGGAATCTTCGTATAGCGTATAGTATCAGGACATTGAAGAGTTAGTTAATATGCAATGGATTAGAGGAAAGAACAGAACATTACCATTTACTATGTCCGAAGAAAGTTTTGAAATTCTTAATGCATATCATAGACGCTAGGGTCCAAGAACATGGCAGCACTGGAATACACACATAGAATATGGTTAAAGGAAGAGTATTGTAAATTTCACTTAGCACAAAAGGGATAAAATATTTTAAAATTACTCATAGTTATAGGCACCTATTTATATCGATCATAGCGCACAATATTTTGCTGCTCGAAATCTTATTCCAATCTTCCAATATGTATGTAGCAGTTTTCAGATATTTTCAGTATTTTATTTGCTCTCCGATCAAATTCTTATCGGGGTCTTATACCATTGGTGTTTTTAACAATTGTAAAGTTTTTCCATAACCTCTTACCATATGCATTTTATATTTTGGAATAGTTTAAACATGAGCTTGACGTATGAGTTTATGAATTTCCAAAATACTTCAATACTTTGTAATCGTCTATAAAAGTCAAGATTCTCACTCTATTGCTTGAAATGCATCCCTAAAACATAATAGATAATTTTTCATATCTCTATTGAAACGATGTTAGGTCTCTCTATAGTGGTTCCAAAAATATGGTTTTTGGTTTGAAAATATGTTTGAAATACATATTTCTTTCAATTTAAAGTTTAAAAAATTATATTTGCTTTTTCTGCAGTATATAGTCAAATTTAATATCCCATAGACTGATTTACTTAGTCATGAAATGGAAAAACAATTGTCAAAAGTTATCAGAAATATGAAAAGGAAATGAGTCGTAAATATATATTACTTTCTTTCACTATTTTGATTTATCAATCAAAATGAAATTCATTTACTATGAATAAAATGAATGAAGTCTGACGATTTTGACCGATAGTGGGAGGCAAATTTATGATTCCCGCATTGAAAATATTGTAATAAAAATTGTAAACACAAACAGTGTGTTTGTTTTTATAAACAAATTAAATCACAAAACCTATTGCTTCTAATCAGATTTACAATATAATCAACGATAACACAACAAAACAAAGTCAATATCAAAGTCTTTATAGCCTTCGCTTGTTCATCGTAACAAAACGCTACCGAAAAAAATCAATTTGAATTTTATTTTTACTACTATACTTAGATGATACAGTTTATGTTATTTTGTCGTGATCTCTTGTTTTTACTTTATTAGATTTTATTTTCTAAATTTCAATATGTGATTTTTAGTTATTGTTTTATACTATTTAAGTAAAGTACTATGTATTATAAGTATTTTTCAATGAGTAAAGTGGTTTAAGTGCCGTGCCGTCAAATTATTTAGAAATTTTTGTATGGATTTTCTTTCGGTGACTGTTATTTATGACTTAATAAAGCTAAGCGTTGCCATTATTTTGAATTGTTTATGGAGCATACTTGTAGTACCGGACACAATTCACAATTGAAAACGATAAATGATCACGAGTTTTATTTTCAATTCTGTTCTTTTCTGTTTAGTTCAGTTCAGTTCAGTGCAGTTCAGTTCGATTAAGTCATACGACTGTGTACCTAGGACATTACTAGATTATAGATACTGTAGATAGATAAGTATATAGAAACATGGCATGGTCAGACCAAGTAGCTATTGTACATAAAGTTGGATTTACAAAATTTGCATATTGATTGCAATCTTTTGTAGTCGCGTGATTACAAATTATATACTGTTACATCATAATAATCATCATGAAGGTACGCAAATTGAAAACTTTTCTAATTTCATACATCCAGAGAGATCAAGACAATGAGATATTGTATGTACTTGTAGTGAGATTATCACATATGTATGTATACCATATAATACATAGAATTTAGATACACCCCTAGACATACAAAGCATGAATTATGAATTCAATCAATGAAAATGTGATTAGCAACTAAGCCATCTAAATGATTTTTCCATAACTACTATCTATAGAGAGTAGGGAGAGAGCCCTATTAATTCTATGCACATTAAACATCTCTTATTTTCTTTTTTATATCATCATCATCATCATCATCATCATGATTATCATTTGATGTTTGATTTTAATGATGGTTATTTATTTGAGTAGAATATTGTTAGATTTTGCAAAAGCATTTCCAAGATTACCAGATTGGTAAGTGTGTTTTTGCATAGAGTCTATGGTAAAGGATAATTGATAGTTTTATTTTCAATTTTTAGTTTTCGTAATTTCATTCAATTCAATTGATTATAATATACTTTTTATTATTTAGATTTATTATATTTTTATTTATTATTTGTAGTGAATAGAGGAAATTGAATACAATGTTATTTTCTCTATTATCAAAAGATTTCAATAACAAAATCTAGACAATACAACTAAACTACTAACTAACTAACTAACTGATATTATATATACCATATACAATGTACAATATAGGCAGAGCTAAAATAATAAGCAAATAGTCATCGTTAGTTTCATTGTTGCATTTGATATGTGGCATCTATGATTTATTTTCCCATATAATAAACTACATAAATAAAAAACACACTTTACTATGATTGACTTGACACTTGGTTATGGAGATATTGATATGCAATTTTTGAAATGATTTCTTATTTTTTGTTATTTTTCAAGCACATACAATAGATTATTATATTCAAAATCACCATAATCTGAACAAGAGGAGACCAGAACTACTAATAAATCGATATTAACTGTATATAGTTTTGAGGATATTGATATGAAAATTCAATCAAATCCGATCAAAAGAATATTAGATCCAACAAATAAATTAATGAAAACTTTACTTACTCTTGAAGATGTTAATGTGATAAACTGAACAAAAGAAGATCAGAATCACTAATAAATTGGTACTTATGTAGTTTTGAAGAATTTAATATGAAATTTTGAAAACGAGTTTAGTTTTTTAAAGGATCACCACCACTAAATCCAATGTAGTATTCCAATTATCAAAGTGATAAATTTTGATTTTCTATACACAAAGAAGATCTCACAATCGATCGTCACAATCTTTCCAATATTGATTGAACATATTCTAATAGTATTTATAAAGTCATCTTGTTAGTTTAATAATAATATTTTATATCACAAAATCCTATGCAAGTGTACAAAATGTATGAAAGTTGAGTGATTTGATCAAACTTAGTGGTTAGGGGATTTTTCTTTATTACAACATGATTATCTCTACAATATTATTTTTATTATTAGTTTGTTGCATTTTGTTTAATGTTTTTTCTTATTGTTAATATAATAATAATAATTATAATAATAATTGTTGTTGCCTGGAAAACTTTCTCACCCATATGAGCCTGAGAAATATTTCTAAAAATGATGACAGCTCGAATTCAAAGTATTTAGTAGTTATAGTTTTGTTGTTGTACGCTTGATGTAATCATCAATTTGTTTAGAATCAAGTCAATAGATACAACTTGTTTAATTCAGTTTATATGGGAAAAATACATAATATAATAAATTATATCCACATTAACATACGTATATATATATGAGTCTTATCTAAGTAAAAGACACTTTAAGTTTATAATGGAATCATATATCGATGAATGAATGAACAGTCCTCATTTGTATATAAAATTGTAAGTTCATTTGTTTATTTCTCTCGTTCTTTTAATAGTTTTGGAAAACTTAATCATTTTATTTAGGAATGATCTATGAGTTTGGTCTAAAATGGAGTAATACAACAGATCACCATTAAAGCAGGAATAATTGTGCTAGAATTAGATTTCTGCTTATTTGCTTCCAAAAACAAATTGACTTTTAATCCATTCTAAGCTCGAATTGGATTTAATTTGATTTTAGACTAAGCTAGTGTTGCACGATGCGAACATATAGTGACTATGTCATCAGCAAAAAGTCAAAGCAGGAAGACTTGCAAATACAGAATAAGAATATGTAAAATTTTGTTTTAAGACTAAAGTCAAACAACTTGGTTTACTTTATTAATTATTTCGAATGATTTATTAAAAATAAAGAAATAAATAATATCGTAAAACTTCAATATCGTTTCTTTCCAAATGACAAGGAATATAATTCGCATTGCTAAGCCCTCGATGTGATATTAGTGCTTTATTTTTGTAGTCTTAATTGTATGTCGCCAACATTAAATTGGTTCTTTCTCTTTCCAATATAATAATCTAATATGGCAGAGTGCCAATTTCTCTTCTTTTTTCTTCAATTTCAAATAGTAGTATTTGGCGCCATCTAGTGGCGAGTAACAACAAAGTGGATAGCATAAAAACGTTTTCCATAACAAAATACATAAGTGTGCTGACTTTCATAGTGATCAGTGAAACAGAGTCGGAATTTATTGATCTCATACTTATGCGGACATCCATGTTTATGTACATAGTACCTATATACAATTGATAGATAATAGATTTAAAAATACAAAGTACAAACAAAATGCCAATAAATGAAAGGTTTTAGTTTCTACAAATGAATGTGAACAATAAGAAAATAATAAACATTATTATTATTGCATTTAATATTTAATTATTAAATAATTTCTATTTCTAACTATTAAAGTTCAATCAACCCCTTTTCATTTTTTTTTTTTAATCGCAATTCAATTTGAATTCTGTTCGAGTTAAGAAAAAATTCACTTTCAAGTGCATTCAATTTATCATCATTCATTCAATCAAACAATTAAAATTGAATAAAAACACGAAAAATCAAGTGAGAGCAATATAAGTATTGTACTAAATATATAGATAGATTGGTGATAATGAATATTGGATACCCTGAATGAAACTTAAAATGATCATACAGATGCAGATGGCTATGCAGATGTGAAAGTCACATTTTTGGTCAATAGTTGTTAGTATTTCTATAGAGATTATAGAAAACTATATTTCTATTGACAGTATTTTTTAAAGAATCTTTATAAGAATCTGTATCTATAATTATAATTGATCACTCAATGATCTATGTGTACATCCAGTGTTATCACAAAGAATTTTGGTTATGGATCAACCCTATCTTTTCCTTGTTCTGTTACACACAATACACACAATATGTATGCAGATAGATGTACATATCTCATTGCCTATAGGGTATTCGATAAGATACAAGTCAATTGACAAATAAATTTTAATATCTTCTAACTATAGCAGAGATAGAGATAGGTAGATAAATATGATTGATTTACATGCAAATGCAAATGAACTAACAACATTTCATTTCATTTTGATATATCTACTACATACATACATATGTAAGTAAGAGAGTTTTTTTTTTTTTTTTGTTTTTTTTTTTTTTTTTTTGTTGCAATTACTATTTCTTGTTTATCGATTAATTAATCGAATTCATTAATTTTGTGTTTTGTGTTTTTCTTGATGTTTTCTCGCATTTGAAGGAAGACCTTCGATGCGATTAGAATGCAATTGCTGATGTTGTTGTTTATTTGAAAGAAAACTTATAGAAATATATGAAATATATGTATGTATTTACTTCTATATATTTGGTTTTTATTATTTTTTTTCTTTTTTTTTTTTATTTTTTGCTTCGGAACTCGTCATTTACATGATGATGATTTTTTTTTTTTGTATTTGTGATTTTTTTTTGTTTTTGTTTCGTTATCTTTTGCACCGCAAACATTAAATGAGAAACTCAATTGAACATATACAAAACAAATCGAAAAACAAGAAAAAATAACTACTTACTGAAGCGTAATGACTTCCGCTAAGATGCGGAACAAAGCAATGAATGATTGAATGAATGAATGATTGAAGCGACAACAAGTTGCTTGGGAGATATTCACAATTCATAACATTTAATTTTCATTAGAGAAACCAGTTTCATTCTGATCTGATTCAGATACTGATTTCGATTCATTGAGAAGTTTGAAAAATTTCCAAAGATTTTAAGTTTGATTTTTGAAAATTAAGATTTCACGATTCAAGGATATGAAAGAAATGCAACAAGTTGTTCACATTATTGTTCACTAGAGAAAACTGCTTCAATCTGTTTCTGTTTCATTGAGAAGTTTGAAAAATTTCCAACAAATTTAAGTTTGATTCGTAAAACTTAACACAAGGGATTGTCAAGGGATTCCCCTTGATAATGAGAATAAGAAAGAAATACATCAAAGTGCTCACACTGATACTGTTTTGGAGTCATTGAGAAGTTTTGACAAATTTCCAAAGATTTGAATTTTGATTTTTATAACTTGAAATCATAGAATTCAAAGATTCCCCTAATGGCATCTAAGAAACCAGCTTTCGATACTAAATCAAATGCATTGAAGTTTACAAAAATATCTACAAAAGTTTTAAGTTTGTTAAGTAAGATTTGAATTGATTTAAAAGAATTTAATTAACTGCAATAAAAAAAAAAAACAAGAGCATGACTAAGAAAACCTTCTTAATGATATTTATTGTATCATAAATAAATAATAAAAAACAAAAGAAAAAAGAAAAGAGAACATGAAATCCACTTATGAATTAAATGTACTAAGCACATTTGAAGGTTCTTTATCATCATCAACTTCATCATCATCATCACCACCATCATCATATCAAATCTAGAAACAACAAAAATACAATATATTTTGTGGGGGAAAAAACCCCGAAAATACAATAAAAAACATTAAGAACTAAATAAATAACCAAATAAATCTTGAAGTGTGTGTTTTTTGTGCTGCGTTGAATTGAGTGTCTGTTGAGTGTGAATGATGCGTGATTCTAGTCGTGTTGTTTTAACTTAAAACAGATGAACAGTCCAAGAGAGATTAATGGTACTAATACTTAGGAACTAAACTAAAGTTAGAAGTAGAACTAAGCTAAGATAGAATATACGGAGATAGACAGGTAGTCAGTCAGTCAGTGAGACAGTGAGACAGTGGAATAATCATAAATGATAAAGAAGAGACAAAACAAAAAGAATGAATGTGTACTTGAAATTTTTATGGATATTTATCATATTCTTGCTCCATTTCTACATACCTATATGTGTGAATGGATGTCTATATTAAAAGTCAACCATTTTTTTTTTGTGATTTTGTTTATCGCCATTTTCTTTTTTACTTTTAAGTAACCAAATTTAAAGTAATCAAACCAAAATTCAATAGAATGAAATAAATAGAATTTAATTTTGGTTTTAAAGAAATGTGAATGCATGTTCAAAGTATAGAAAAATAGAGATATACGTATATGTATGTATGTATTTAAAATAAGAACTTGAAATTATTAACTGCATGAAATAGGCCAAGGGCAATCACAGACTTGAGTAACTTACTTTTTTTTTGAATAAAAAACGAAACGGAATAGTAAATGTTTATAGTAATAATAAAGAAACTAACTAAACTATACATAATTCATGCATTCATAAGTTCAGGAGATTAGGGTATGCTAGTTAGTTTGTCCCAAAGGTTATTCAAGCTGTAGAATCAATAAAAACTCTGACAATTACATGATTTTGACAGGTGTTCGAAGAAAGGCTTCCCGAGAAAACAGGTGTTTTTCTCTGTTTATTCTTCATTTCTAAGTAATTAAGATTATTTTCTTTAGTTGATTGTAGATTAATTAGTATGAAATTCTGATTTTCTTAGAAACATTGATATGACATTTGAAGTAATAATAGAATGATTGGTGCAGTAGATATTTTCTTACTTGTGTATGTGTTCTATGAAGATGGATTTCTCACACACAGAAACTGTACAAATAAATGAAGAACATAAGAAAAACGGTACATCTTGAATCAAAAATATCAATGTATGCATCTGTACATATGTATGCATAGCATTGAAGAAAATGCTCTCCAGCAAGCATATTCAAGCATTCAAGTCACCAAAAACGACACTTGCCAAATTTTTCACTCTTTGGTAAAAACTTGATGTTTTCGTTTGATTCACATAAACATTATTACATTATATACTGACGTTCAACGATATTTTACATGGAACAAATCAGATAAAAATGGAAGCTACGTAAACAAGGCGAACCAGTTCCAACAAAGCCAAGACATTGGGACGACTTTATATTGTACATCCAAAACAACGTGAGTCTTTTCTTTTTGCATTGATTGTTGTTATTGGTGACTATTACAGGACCAACCAACGTCTTTCGATTTTTTTTTTTTGTGAACAGTCAATGGACAAGTGGTCAATACATATCAAAATGCATGCCGCAATTTGCAAATGCTGGAAAACGACAATTATTCAGATATGATACTTGCCGATGCAACATTTTCAAAGACGATGACTGTTCACAATTATATTGACCACATGTTATCCAATGAATGCAACAATATCAATATGAGCGCATGTATGTCAAATACATTAAATATTCAACAACAGCGCACTAAAAGATAAAACGCGGCCTACATAAAAGGCAGGACAACGTCTGCCGCATAGTTACTTAGTGTATTTGTAGAGTATTTAATAACATAATCCAAAAATATTTAAATTAATTGAACAGATGGGTTTTTTTTTTGTGGTGCTTTTTTTTTTTTTTTTTTTGGTCTTTAAGAAATTTCAGTCGAATTTGATTATTTAATTTTGAGAAAAGAAATGTCTAATAATGTTATGATAAATTCTTTCATTATTTATTTATTTATATGTATTTATGTGTGTACTTGTATTTAAGTAGGTGTGTTTTGCAAAGTTTTGTCAATTTGCACAACTGCGCATATAATATTATTTATTTAATGAAATATTTTGTTTTCTTTTTCTTGAAAATAACAATATTGAATTCCAACAAAACGAAAAGACCTTTCCTATCCAAAGTACCACATTACTTAAAAAGTCTTCAGTCTGACATATGTATATATATCTGATAACCTTCAAGCGACACGTGTCAAAATTTCATGACATTCTGACAATTAGTTTGCAGCTTATAGTGGTTTTAGTGAACACAGTTTTGCATAAAGGAAAAAAATTCGTTATTTTCGAGTTTCGATTAGAAATTTTGGATGTCAATGAACAAAAAATATCTGTAAAGTAAAGCAATGTCATGGCGAGTATTATTAGGACTCTGTTATATTAAAAGGAATCACCGAAAGTTAGTTTACTATATTTTAATACAATCCCCAAAATGGTTTTGAGAGACCATTAAATGAAGTTATGTAAAATAACTGGCTCCTTGAAGAATATAATGTTTAAAATTTTACACAAAAATTTTAAGATGCCTCTGAGGATTTCGAGTTCACCGGTTTCACGCTTGCTCTTCACGGACCAAAGACAATAATGCATCAACAATTCAGAGCACTGATTTGGAACTTTTGGAGTGAAAAGAAAAAAACTTTTTGCATCAATATCTGACAATGGTTGTAATATGGATCCCATACTGCACAGCTTAATCAAAAAGATTATCAGCTGAGTGGATAGCAGCCTGTGTAAATTGTCCAAAGCTACCATAAACTCAAAAATGAATTTAAAAAAAAAAAATTAAATTGGTTTCCTTAGTTAGACCGGAGACTTATTGAGTGATGTCTTACATACATAATTGTGGATATATTATAGCAAAATATATGAAATATTGATCCAATTTTTAGATGAGATCTACAATAGTAAGTATACCGAGAATTTGATGATGTCTGTTTGTCTTAACATAAGAAACTCAGAAATTTTCAATACTAATTTCATATCATTTCATAAATTTTCTAGCAAAAAAACACATGCATTTATATGTATAATATATATATTTAATTATGACAACTAACTGTAACTTAAAAGAAGGAAAGTAAATAATATATAGAATAGCTATACGCTCCCATGCGTTGCTGTGGCTCAGGCTGATCAAACACTATTAAACATATAGTTCAAGTTTTGTCCAGTCTATATGATTTATTATAAAAGTATGCTTTACTTTCTATACAATATTTAAAATACATACATAATGCCATGAGCAACACATGGCGTATGAAGCATTAAAATTTATTTTTTATAAATATTACGTTACTAATAGTAAGTATATAAATAAAAAGTATCTAGGAACACATCCCAAAATCAACTGCAACGTTGTGTCAAAATTTCAGAGCAATTGGTAAAGTAGGTTTCGAGTTCTGAGGTCATGAATATACGAACATTTACATTTTTCTTTATATAGATTGTACATACGAGTGTGAGTATAGAAAATCATTATATGTAGTATATAATCATCAAAACATACATATATCCTTGATAATTTCCATATGTGCAACAAATCAAATCAAATGACAAATAAATGATGATGAATAAATCAAATAAACAAATATAAGAAAGGAAATAAATTTAAATGCATTAATTATTTTTAATATAATTTATATTAAGTAGTATAATTAATAAATTACTAAAGATAAAAAAGAAAAATATCAAAGCAAACAAGATTGATGATTAGATTTTTGGTGGTAAAAAAGAAACGAATTCATTAAATGCATGTAGAATAAACATTAATTTATGACTTTTTATATTTTTGTTTTTAAATCAAATAAATATGAAATCATTATGATCATGATGATGATGAAGATTAACATTATTTTATCAGTCATAAAAACCCAAAATAAGAAGACTGAATAATATGCAAAGCACTGAAGTCATTCATTCATTCATTCATTCATTCATTCATTCTAATCTCATTTAAGTTTTAGTATTTATCAAAAATTCTTTTGTATCTTAAGTTTTTTTTTTTTTTTTTTTTGTTCAGGGGGATTTTTCTCTTTTGCATTAATCAAAAGATGAATGTCAAAACAAAAAAAAAAAAAAAAAAAAAACAACAGAAGCAATGCTAATCTTTATGAAATCTGACAGAGTTATCACTCATCTCATTATTACGTATACATATTATGATAATTGAACAGTAGCAGTCATGGGTGCAACCATGTTTTTGGTCAAGAGGAGGTCATTTTGCAATTGAAATTTCCTGTAATAAATATAATTAGGAATTTCTTGCACATCACTAGTTTAGCTTTAAGTATTTATTAAGTTGTTTGCCCCTTCTTGGTATGCCCATGCCAGAGGATTTTCTACTTTTACTGCTACTGCTGCTGCTGCTGCTATTTCTCTTGTTATGTATAGATACTTTTATTAATTTTTGTTAAAGGAATTCAAACACATTAAAGAAATAAACAGAAAGCCAGAGAGAGAGAGAGAGAGAGAGAGAGAGAGAGCGAGTGTGGGAGAGAGTAAGAGACAAAACCCAAAAACACAATAGTGGTTTTAAAATATTATACTTACTTAGTAGGTGAAAGCGAGTTTATTTGCAGGAGCAGATTGCACAAAAAATGTGTAAATATAAGTAAGTAGTATCTAGATATTCAACAATAACATCATCATCATCATCATCATAATCATCATTGCCATTATGATTATTGTCATGATTGTCAATGATTATTATGAATGTCATCATTGTAGATGGAACGTGACCACGCATGTTGCATGGCCTACTTACTTAAAGTTTAACAAACAACATGAAAAACAAAATAAAATTAAAGATAAACGAAAATAAATAAATGACACGAATTACAATGCACAAGACAAAGCAAAGTATTTTCAACTACTTATTGTATTGTAATTAGGGATGCAACACCCTGAAGCTCCCTGAGTAGCATATAAAAGATTGAAACAAATTGAATGACACGAATTCAATCATCAATTCATTTGATGACTTCTTTCATTGAAATATACTAAATGAAGTTGAACAGAATGAATGAGTAATGAGTTATGATAACTAAATGACGTCACATCATCATACATCATACATTTAAAACACATTGATTGATTAACAATCTTAAAGAGTCTGAATTTATTAGAAAATAGAATAGTAAGAATGTTAAATTTGTTTTTTGAATCAAGGTAACATTAATTTACCTGTTTCAATCAGCAATTCAGTTCAGATTAGAGCAGACCAATGCTTTTTAATGATTACTGTTGATGATGGATAGATGGATGAATGAATGGATGGACAAGTGATTCATCTTTGTGTTTGCATTTTTAATCATCTTAAAATAACAGTTTCATTAAATTTAAGTCTTTAATCATCACCATCACCATCACCATCACCATCACCATCATCCTCATCATCATAATACACGCTTATTAGCTTAATAAAAGTGATAATAAGACGTTAACACATAAAACAGGCAGGTAGACAGACTGATAACTCCAAATAAACAAACACACAGATAAAGAAAATCAAATAGATTGAAGGACAAATTTCTATTTCTCTATTTTTGTTTTCTTCTGCTTCGTTTCATTACTCTTGCTCCAATTTGTTTATGCGAAACGTGCTCAACTTCAATTATTATCAATTGTCAATTGTCAAGTACAAATTACTTGTACTTTATTTGCAAATTCTATTATCAATAACGCACAAGTTGCTCCCGATTTACTATTAGTTTAGAAAAGGTGAAATGTTTTGACTGATATCACTCACTGCATACAAACAAAAAAAAAAAAAAAAAAAAAAAACCACCACAAGGGAAAAAAACCAACCCAGAATAAGAAAAAGAAATTTCAGTCTCATCTAATATTTAATACACTTCTATCACAATTGTTGCTTGGCTTCAAATTTAAGTCATTGAGAATATTAGTTTGTTTTTGGAAGAAATTTCTTTATAATCTGATTTGATCTAGAATTATCTAAATTTTATTATATGTTACATACAAATATGTTGTCATCATCCATTTCGTAAACATGTACAAGAAAATAAAGTGAAAATTATGAAGTAGTATCAGAGTTATACAGCAGAATTGAATAATAACTTTTGCAAACATGCCATAACATCAGACAACAACATCAATCTAGGCATATATAAAAATAAAAGTAATAGGGTTGTATTAAAAAAAAATTGAAGAAAAAAAATCAACAAATATTATGAAGAAACAACATGTCGTATGAGTAATCAAAGTCAACAACTCTCAAGTACATGCAGACGTATGAGTATTATAATAACAAAGAAATAAAGGAATGGCACACCGAATTGAGGAAACATTCTGGAATGGAACATTAAAACAGGCATAAGTGAAAGATCAAAGATATCAACAATCAAATACAACAAAAACAAACATTACAGAGCAATAATAATAATATTTATTATTATCATTATTTCATTTCATGATTATAATGATGATGATGAGGATGATGATGATGATGATGATTATTCAAGTTCATTGAAGTTTTTGTAACATTTTTGCGCGTGCGTGATACCCTGTCCTTCACAATGACATCTGCCCTTTTGTCACGAATCAACAAAATAGCAAAAATAAGAGCGAAAGTTTTAAAATTAAAAAAGAAAATAATCCTCACAACAAAAAAAAGAAAAAAAAAAAAACAATTGGATATAAAGAAAAACTTGAACTTGAAAGTGATCGAAAAGGGTTAGCAGTTATTATTAGTAATTCTCCATAAACCAATGATAAAATTGGAAAATTTTCCAATAATAGCACGATTCTTTTGGTTTCGATCTCTTAAAGTCTCCTAAAAACAGTCAAAGATTTGTGGGACTTTTGTAAGCCCAATTTCTAACCGGAATCATTACAAATGTTAAAATCATTGTTAATAATTCACAAGCATACTTATTTACTTTGAAATTAAAATGAAGTGAAAACCAGAAAGATGGGTATTCCAAAAATGTAATACTTTTCATGCATTTCCTAGAAAAGTTTTTTTTTTATGGGAACTATGCGATCCAGTAGTCCCATGATCTTGAAATTTACATGGTTGATGAATATGGATCATAAAACAATTGTATCCAAATTTCAAGATGATACTACAAAAAACAAAAACTATTCCCACGTCTTTGTATGGGTGGTACTCCTCCTAGTGGTCTGATTTGACTGATTCCGACAAGTGTGCTATATAAAAATGTGATCTGTAAAAAGAAAGCTTTGTGGAAAATTTTAGCTATCTATCTCAATAACTGAGAAACTAATTTGCATACACACAGACGGATAGTCAGACGGACATGGCAAGATCAACTCTTCTCGTCGCACTGATCATAAATATATATACTTTATGGGATCTACGATGTCTCTTTCTTTGCATTACAAACTTCATTACAAACTTATAATACTATTCCCTAAGTGAAGCTATACTACTCGAATGACTGTAACTATGCATGCAAAGAGGAAGAACACATCCTGACACTGAGCGACTATGTACTGTATAAGGAAGAGTATCGGTAATCAAGCATAGTCAACACAAAGTTCAAACTGTTCAAGCGAGATGCTATGACATTTGACATTTTGGTTCTCGCAGCTTAGTATTGTAACTGATTTCGGTTTTGAGTTCATATGAGTTTGGACTCTCATCTCTCAATATCCATGTCAATTTGCTTCAACAAATTAAGTACATTATAACATACAAAAGTATATTTATTATTACAGTATATTGATTAAATAATATTTTAATAAGTGTTTGATTTAGCTAGACGTAAACAACACAAAAGAAAAGAATAACATAAAGCAAGAGCAGCATTTGAAAAGTGCATGAAAGTCACCTGTTAGTGTTAGCAAAATGAGTCTCGTGGTAATCGATTTAATGTCAGGCTTAATCTCTTATCATCCTTCAATGCTACAGGGAACGTATAGCATCTCTTTGATAATAATCGCGGTCTGCAATATAATCTTTTTCCTTATAACTGTCCCAATAAACTGATCCATTGACTTATGGCTTCGACCAATAGAGGAGGCTGCCTTTCAAGGGCTTAAACCATTTAAATTAAACTAGGACTAGGAATAGGCTAAGACTAATAAGGCTGTTAATTACAGTTACTTATATAAAGTACTGATCATCTCAATTATTATGTATAATAATATGTTTGAGAGTAATATGTTATCTTGGATCATTCTTGAACATTCATTTAAAAGTGTAGCCTGGATGTGGAATAGTGAAATGAAACGTTGAGCATCAGAATTGTATAGTATAATGACGGCAAGCATTGATTAATACATATGTATATCAAAACTATATTATTAAAAGTCAAAAACTTTGATATGCGATTTATGAAGAAATATAGAATATGGATTCATAAGTAGTTTAATTAAATGGACCTTGAAGCAAAATATTTTTATTTACAAGAAATCCCAGATATCTAATATCATGAGTATTTGTTTATTAAGTAATTCCAAAAAGTATGTTAGATGGATAGATGGCATTGTTAGCTTCCTTGGAAACAACATTAGTAGAAAAAGGTCTCACAAAACAGTGTCCTCCTTTTTTAAATAAAAAAAAAAAACAAAAAAAAAAAAAATAAAAAAACAAGTGTAGTACTATGGAGTAGTCTTGTCCAAAGGACATTAATAATAAGAGATAAAAAAGGAGCAGATTAATACTATCGAAGGAAATAGTTTAAAGAACTATAAGAGCTTAGTTCCAATGACAAGCAATAAATAAAATAAATGACATCATGTATATGAATCAAAATGAAATCTTTCGTAATAAATATATATAATTGGAAATATGAAAACTATAAACGATTTAATATGTAATTTTTCAATATATATTTTTTAATATTACTATTATTATTATTATTATTATTATTATAATTAAATATATTGTGCTTTATTGTTGTTATAATTTGAATATCATATGATTCATTATTATACTCTTCACGTAAAGAATAGCGTTATAATTTTGTCATGAAGTTTGTAATGCAAAGAAGGAGACATCGCAGACCAAATAAAGAATATATATTCTTGAGAGCGTGACGAGACTAGTTGATCTAGCCATGTGCTTCTGTCTGTCTGTTTGTATGCAAACTAGTCCTTCAGTTTTTGAGCTAGAGATCTGAAATTTCACAAAGCTTTCTTTTTACCATTCGCAGCGAAATGAGTCGAATCGGATCCTTGGATTACTGGATTGCATAGTTCGCAAACAAAAACCTTTTCAAGGAAATGCGTGTGAAGAGTATTACATCTTCGGCATAGTCGATGATACCCTTCTTCTTTCTGATTTTACTTTTCATATATGTATGAATGTACATATAATGTTTGTAGTTGTTGTTGCTGCTGCTGTTTGATTTTAATATTTAAATATAGTATTTTAATTTTACATTTTTATCATTTGTTTTTACAACATTTGTGAGGTGATTTTTTTGTGTTGTTGTTTCTGTAGTTGTTTGAACAGCTTTTAATATATATACATACAGACATATGTACCATATACAATAAGTATATTTATTAAAATATTTTCTCTTCTCTTTAAATTTAATTAAACTTTTTTTTTTTGTTTTTTTTTTTTTTGCATCTTGTTAATAATAATAATTTTTTGTTATTTACTTTTGATTTTTTTTTTCTCATTTTTTATTATTATTATTATTTTTTTTTTTTTTTTTTTGAGGAAGTGCATTTTCCACTCAAGTGGGCATTTGTCGTAACCCTCGCACTCTCGCTTCTGTCCTTCCCTAATGCTGCCTCTCTTCCTCCCTCTCTCAAAATTGTTCCCTCCTTTGATTCATTCATTCATTCATTCAATTATTTGTTTGTTTGTCTATTCAATCATTTATTTATTTTTTATGCATGTTGATTTGTCTGTTTGTCTGCTTGTCTGTTTGTCTGCTTGTCTGTTTGTCTGTTTGTCTGTCTGTCGCCTTCATTTCTCACCTTTTTCTCAGCGATTTGTTGATGTTTGTTTTGTTTTCTGTTTTCTGGATATTCAAACAATTAGTTTTCTTTATTTTTTGCGTTTTATATTTTTTCTTTAATTAGAACTTTTTTAACTGTTGATTTGTTGACTTCTTTATTTTGTTTTTGCATTCAATTTCAATTTGACGTAAGTGAGAAGTGCCAGAAGCAAAGTACTTAATAAGAAAGACTAATGTAAAATAATAAACTGATTAAACTTTGACTCTGTCAGAGTCTGGGATCGAGAAACTGCATTACTGAGAACAGAACAGAATGGCACAGATCAGAATTGACTGTGACTGGTGCTATCGCTGTTGCTATTGCTGTTGTTGTTACTGGCATTGTGACTGAGTCTGTGACTGTGACTGAGGCTTTGAGATGTGTGAATTATTAATGCTAATTGTGGAAGTTGGCAATTTTATGGCATTTAACTAACTTGAATTTCCGTTAAGTTTAATACTAAGAACAAAAAAAAAAAAACAGAACGATACAAATGAAAAGGTAATAAAACTAAATTGCATTTTAAATAATCGATTGAGAAGTGAAGTAACATCATCATCATCATCATCGCCATCGCTATCGCTATTGCGACCATTATTATTTCATCTTATTACTACTAACAACAATAAATTTTGTTACTTTGTTGCTTTATTTACTTTTGCAGCTTGGTAATATTTTGTAATTTTTTTTTTTTTTATGTTTTGTTTTTTTTTTTTACAATTTGTTGTTTTTTTTTTTTTATTATTTTCTGGTTATAAGTAAATTTCAATCTATAAATATTTCATGAAGCATCCTACAAATAGAGAAGTTGAAATCAATTCTAGTAGACCATAAAAGAAATTGAAATTGAGTTACGCTGCATTGCATACTGAATAAGCAACTTAAATAATAATATGAAATGTATGAATTGTTACGATTTAATAGCAACGATAATTATGACAACGACGATATAATAAGAATAAAACAAAAAAGCATAGCAAGATGCCAGAGAAAACAAAAGATACAAAAGTCCATACTCAAATAATGACGTAAATATAAATCATTATTTATACATACATAGAAAGTGAAAAATCTAGATAGGAATTGATGACACACGTATACGCCATGTTGGTCAGTCGAAAGTTCATTTGTTGCTGCATGTTTCATAGCAGTAAATGAATAAGTGAATGAATTAAGTGGCAAGTGGTGATGTCGATAATGATGGTGATGGTGATGGTGATGATGACGATGATGACGTCTCTCTTCATTATTGTTATTATTTCAATTTTTTTTAATAACAACAAATTCCCATCTCGTGATCAGCGCGTGCGGCTATAAACCATAACAACAACTACAAACACAACCAAATCTACATCAACATCAACATCAACATCATCATCAACTTCAACAGAAACAATAACAAAATAAGAAGAAGAAAATATGAACAATCAAATCAAGACTAGAATTCAATAAAACCAAACTGACCACTGAGATCTTGAGATCTTATGCCTTTCTTACTCTTAAGTGTGCGCTTGTGCATGCGTTTGTATTTGGTGTTTTTTTTTTATTTTTTTTTTTTTTTTTATTACAGCCATACACACAACTGAACTGGCACCACCCACCCGCACCAGTACCCGCACACGCAGTCAATCCTTTAATGGAAAGATATAAAAAGCAATAATAAAACAAACAAAAAAAAAAAAAAAAATAAAAACACAAAAAAGTGAAATGCGCAAATTTTCGAATTTCACAAGTAAAAACTGCAAAAAACTTGACTGAAGATGTTAAAGCCGCATCATTTTATGAACCAACGATACATACAGAAGATATAGATAGATCTGAACTCTTAACCAGATCACTTGATGATGAGATCAAGTTGTAATTGAAGTGCAAGGAAATTAAGAGCATCATAGGCAGAGAGACCAAGATCGTCATCATCAGCATCAGCATCAGCATCAGCATCAGAATCATCATAGATAGAGACATTTACGGAAATTGAAAGATTGTTGCTTGTGAAAATTGAATTGTTTGCGACACTTGGTTATTAGTTATAAATGAATTCAAAGAAAGAATAAATACCATACAATACAATATGTACCTATATAAGCAGATGGATAGATATGAAGATAGTTAATAGATATTTTGATAGGTGAATGAAAAGAAATATAAATTGTATATTGTAGATAGATAGTTACATAGAAAGTTGGATCGCTAAATCCATCTGGCTACATTATAGTAAAGGTAATCGATGATTTTGATAAGTTCAACATATTAAGATCTACATTTCCTTCAATTTAAACATTTTCACAAGCAAAAATAAAATTTTAATATATATATTTATAGAAATATATAAGTAACATATGTATAAGAATACACATACATATATATGTACATGTATATGAATAAAGATCAAAAAGAAGGTGCTTGAGGGTGTAAGGAAAGAAGATTTCAAAAATGAGCATAAAATTAATTGGTTTTAAATTGTGTGCGTGTTTTTTGTGTTTTTATTCGCCTTATTTAATCTTTTTTGTTGTTGTTTGTCATTGAATTTTTTTAATTTTTTTTTTTTTTTTTAATTAACATGATCTTAATTTAACTGACAATCAATTTATCAATCCATCAATCAATCAATCGATTAACATTATCACTTTTTTATTATCATCATTATCAATAAAGTAAATAAAGTAAATATTATTTAGCAGCTTAAGAGGATTACAAGCGAATGATGAGTTTAAGATATCATTGTTGCTCTGTTGTTGTTGTTGTTGTTTGCAATTGTTAATAATAATATCAATGTTGCTGGTAATGATGACAACTTTCTAGAATTATTATTAATATTATTCATAGCGAGTTTTTTTTTTTTTATAACAAACAATTGACATTTTTCTTTTATGCTTTTTTGAAACAAGCATTATTATTTATGTATAAAAAAATCGGATTAAAAATTTAAAAAAAAATTATAATTCATCATCATTATTATGTCTGCTGCTTTTCATTTTCTTTTCTTCTTCTATGGAGTTTTTCATCGTTTTGTTTAAACTTCATTATAAATTTTTACTGTATAAATATGAATGGAAGGATGAAATGCATCACAGCAAATTAGATCCAAAGTTTAGTAGTTCATTTATGGACCTCTAGTCTTTGATGGAGACAGGTACATATTGAAATCAATGCGAACACTTGAAAGATGCCAAATAGTCATAAACCTATTGAATTGGATATTAAAGGTAAAGAGTTGAGCCCACCTTTAAGTCCCGTTGATATCGAGAAAGATTCATCTAAATAAGACGATGAGTTCAGATTTAGCGAAGGTTTTAAAGTTAGCAAGGCAATGAATATAAATAGACGAATGAGACATTTGAATTTTTTATAAGAAATAAGCACAATAAAACAGGAATTAATAGATCATCATTCTGATCATATAATATTAATAAATTTGAATTATCCAAACAGAGAATAAAAAATAGAAGATGTATCGGGAGTTCATGTTCTACAACATTATTCATTAGAGAAGTAGCTCTACAAATTCTTATTTAATATATAAGAATTTTATTCTATGACTATCAGTAAAGATGATTTCATATATTGTACATACATACATATGTACATATATACGTATATTCATGCTTATGAATGGATTCTGGATAACAAAACAGAAGAAGGTGACTTTCTAAAACTCTGCACAAATGACAGACCCTTTAATGATTGCCTTTGACTAGCTTTATAGCATTATATACTTGCTATAAGTAGCTTCACATAAGAACATACTACATCACAAACTTTTCTAAAATAAGTGACTCTTATATAAATACTTATCAAAAAAGAAAAGAAAAAAATCACTTGCATAGGTTTAGATATTTAACATAAATAACTTAAAACATCTCTCTATATATAGTAGCTTCACAAAATTATCTCCCATGAGTAGTTCTACATGGCTTCCAACATTGAGACATTGGATTTCTCCAATATGATCTTGCATAGGTTCAGCATTAATGGTAGAAACAATATCATGCATTGCCATTATACCATTTTATTTTTGTTTTGAGATTTCGTATAATTTGAAAAAATCTCTTTTGGGTCATATCCCAAATTTTCATACAAATTGGTTCTAAGTCTGTCTGTATGTTTCCTATGTACTCCGAAACCCCTGGACCGATTTTGATACAATTTTCCAACCAAAACTAAAATAATTGAACAGAAATTGAAATTAAATGTTGGTTTTTTTTTTTTAATTATTATTTCATTCTTTTGCCCTTAACGTGCTCCATTGTTCATGGTTTTTTTTTCTCTTCGACTGTTTTTCCTTTAAATTGATTCTAACTCTTTTACTTGTTATTTCGTCTGACTATTTCTCTTAGATTTGTTTGATTCCATTGTTGATTTGGGTTTTGCTTTACTTGAAAGAGTTTTTTTTTGCTAAACATTGTAGTTCTTTAATTTTTGAAATATCCTCTGGCATGTCAGGAGAGTGTTCGTGTGAAGTTTTCTTTTTCAAAAATTAAAAAAGTGTTAAACCTATGTTAACCACATGCTCAAAGTGTCGTAGACAGCTGGAAGCAGAGCAACTGTGTAATGTACAGTGATTTTTTTTTTAAATCGAAATTTCTTGCATTCGAAATCTTCATAAAAAAATTTTAAGTATACGATATATCAGATCGTATGGTATACAAAAATTTTATTAGGATTCATTAAATAATTAAGTGAATTTCAAATGATTTGACAAACTATTTACATATTCTATCATAATATCATAAGAATATTGGCTTTATTCAGTTAACAATTAATTAATTAATTATTATAAATGAAATTCAGTGTATAAGAAAATCGTAGTCTTTATTTATTCGTTGCATCATGTAAAAGATTCTATTTGGTTTGAAAATCGAATTAGTGAAAGATATGAAGCTATAGTTTGAGTAACATTAAGCGTTTACTTCATCAAACGCGACACACAGAATCAATATTAATTTTTAATTAATTTTCATATAGTGTTGTAATAGCGAACATTCTCATGTATCACACTTACTCTAATTATCTTAGTACTAATATAATAGTTGTATTTCAGTTACTGACTCTACCATAATATCATCATCTGTCATCTGTAATCTTGTAATTCAATAACTTAAAAGTCGAATGCCAATCACACGCTCTAACGCTTATTGCAAAATTAATCAGTGTGACTATCAACTCTGTCTGTCATTTAATCAGTCTTTTCATTTATTTACTTATTTTCATAACGGAAGTAAAATTATTATTAATTCACAAACGGATTTTTCTTATTTGGAAAAATATTTCAATTCTTTCAAAGATTAATTAATTATATTTTTAATTTCCAAGTGATTTTTCCAAATAAATTAGTTTTGTTGTTATTATTCTTTATACTTATGTGTATTTTTTTTTTTTTATAATTAAAAACATAAAGTGTAAGTTATTGAAAAAGATTTCAATGAAATTCATGTATTTGCTTTTCCACATAATATTTTAATTAGAATTTATATATAATTTCCCTTTCGATAGAATTTACTCACTAAAATAATAATTTAATAAAAAAAAAAAAAAAAATAAAAAAATTAATATTTGATAAAAATATATTACCTAAAATGTAATACTTAATACACATACTACGAGATATAGGGATCTTTGAATTATCAATCGTACTTAAGGAAGGAATTGAAGAATAAAAAAAAAAAAAACTTAATCAACTTACCTTTAAAGCTATAATTTATCTATCTGAGGTATTCTACTTCTTCTTCACTTTGAATGCCAAGGAAGGAATTTGAAAACCAGGATGTGCTTTACTTCCGATCCGATCCGATCCGATCCAATTAAGTAAGTTATTAAGTGTGTATGTTAATTATTTATTTTTATTTTATCTTTTACAAATAAATTTATTTTAAATTTGTAATATGTCTTTATTTTATTTTTCGTTGAGAATTCTGCTTTGAACGCGGGGGCGAATAGTTTACATTTCCGTTAAATTTTATTGATTAAATTTGAAATAATGAAATCAATTTATTTTATTTTTAATTAATTGTTTTTGTTTAGTAGAAAGATTCTTGCTACTCCCTTCTTTTTTTTTTTTTTATTTGGAGTTTATTTACTTTATTGTTATAATTTTTGTATAATTTTTTTAAGTAAATTTTATATATATATATATATATATATTTTTTTTTTGGTTTTTAAAAATATTTTCAATTTATATTTTTATATTTTTGCACTACCGCAACGAGAATCTTGTTAACAAAAAAAAAAGCACGACCAACTCGAAAACGCACTGAAACGGTATTAAAAGCCGAGACTGAAATGAACTTTGCAAGTAATTTACGATTACGATGCGCGGATCGAACGAAAGCACGAACGACAAACGAAGGCGCCAACAAAAAACACGATCACGAAGATGATGGTGATGTATGTCGTCGTAGTCGTCGGCGGTGGTGTTGCTGCCCCGATGATGGTGTTGGTGTTGATGGTGGCTGTGATCAAGCGATGTGAACGATGAATACACGAGCACACGAACGGAAGACACGAACTTAGGTAGAGTACTTATGAGCGAGCGTATGAACAACAATTGGAGTCGAGAGTTCACTTCACTTCACTTCGATTCGATGCGATACACTTTATTAAAATTGAGCAAAACAAAACCAAAAAAAAAAAAAAAAAAACAAATTTGTGTAAAGTGAGTTTTGGTGGTGGTGGTGGTGGCACTTGTTGCTCTGATCTGAGCTCAACTAAGCGAAGTTAAGTTAAACTGAACTGAACTGAACTGAACCAGAGCGCGCTTAAGCTCAGCTGGGATATGTCTGCCGTCGTTGTTGCTGTTGTTGTTATTAATGCTGCTACTGCTTCTGTCGTTGTTGCTGCTGTAACTATTGTGATAAGTTTTGTTTCTCTGATGTGGATGTTGATTTGAACTTCTCGAGTGAAGCAAGTCAAGTCTGACTAGCTTTGTGGCTGGCTGGCTGACTTAGCCGTTAGAAGGCAGGCAAACGAAGTATGTAGATAGATAACAACGTTAGTCGTCGTAATCAAAATCAAAAGAGTTTTCGTTAGTTTTTTTTTTCTTTTTTGTTGAATAAAAATTATATCAAGCGACAGGGCAACGGCAGCGTTTCAACGGCGGCGTTCAAATTTGGAATGATGTTGGCTTAAAACACGACGCTACGTAATATACGCTCAGATCCTGTTTGAACAGAGCACAGAGTGAGAGCGCTTCAGAAATGTGCGAGTGAACAACAAGTAAAAAGCACACGAATGATCTACACACGATTGCAAGCAAGTAGCTTTGTACTTCTCTTTCTGTGTGTGTGTGTGTAAGAAAATATGAGAGAGTAACAACAACAGCAGCAGCAGCAGCAGCGCCACCAGAAGTAGCAGTAACATCAGTTGTTAGCCAAAAGCACTGTAAAGCGCAATTCACAAGTGCGTGTGGAAACTTGGTTAAGGAGAGCGAGCTTTTCGTTGATTTTGATGAAGTTTGCGTATGCATGTGTGTGGGTGAGAGACTATGGCAGTCGGCTAGCCAGTGTGAGAGTCACCAAAATCGCAAGCTTCTTTGAGCTAACTTTAAAATTGATTTGATCTGCAACAGCTAAGTAGTTTTGATGCAATCAACTTAAGGGGAAAACACTTCAGGTCTCAGGTCTCGGTCTCAGTCTCAGCTTCAGTTTTAGTCTCATCCTCTGTTGCAGAGCTTAAGCGATCGTGTTTTCAAATCTCTGAGTCTTTCGCTGTCTCGGCCGCAGTTTCCAGTTGATGTTGACGTTCTACATATGTATGTACTAAGTGTATGTGTTTTGTATTTTGCGTTTTTATTTTTGCTTTCAGCCAATCAATTCGCAGCTAAATTTCTACATTGACAAAATATAAAGAGAGTTTTTTGATCTGTCCTATCTACATATCTATATATACATATGTACACATATGAAGATATGCATGTATCTTAAATGTATATTTGTGAGATTTTATAGAAATCGTGTACCTCAATTCTGTTTGTATTAAGATGATGATGATGTTGTTGATGATGAGAAACATTGAGATTACATGTGATGGATGCTGCGTTACAGTAACTTTATCTATCACTCGCTTATCTTATCATCTTCAGCATGTGATAAATGATTGTTGCTTGTGCTTGTGCTTATGGCGAACTTGAGATAAGCGCAGGAAGTAAATTCAAATTCAAATTTAAATTCTAATTTACATATGCATGTACATATATAGACAATATATAGAATGTATATGTATTTAGAAAATGCGTATATATTTTTAAATTAAACTTCTAGTAATACATCATTATCACTATGACATTGAATTATCATTATGAGCTTGATTCATATCATTCATATCAAAGAGACGAACAACAAAAAAAAAAAAAACCAGAAAAAATGGTGTCTTGGACTATGCTCAAGATGTATTACTCTTCACGCATCCCCTAGAAAAGATTTCTCGTAGCTATACGATCCAGTAATCCTATTAAAATTTACATGGTTGATGATTATGGATCAGAAACCTATTGTGTCCAAATTTGATAGCACTAAAAACCAAAAAGTTTTCCTAATAAGAACATGAATTTGATTAGAGGCTTTGTATGAGAAATTTTAGTAGGTTGTGTATATGAGTCATGTACTTTTGGTGTCTAAATTTCAGTGTGATAGCACAAAAAATAAAAAGGTTTTCTAATAAGAATATGCATATGAGTAGGGGTTTGTATGGGAAGTACTCCTCCTAGTGGTCCAATTTTGCGTATGGTAAAAAGAAAAATTCATGCTCCCACCTTTCTTTCTTTTAACTCCCTACCTCAAAAACTGAGGGACTAGTTTGCATACATACAGACGGATAGACGAACAGACGGACATGGCTAGATTAACTCGTCTCGTCGCACTGACCAAGAATTTGTATACTATTCACCACGTGAAGAATATAAAAAGAAGTAAAGCAAGTGATTATAACAACAAACAACAACTTTCTTTCTCTGTGGCAACACCAAGTCGATCGATCGATCGATCGATCGATCGGTCGCTTTCTTCTTCATCATCATCATCATCATCATCATCATTATCATCATCTTCACCGTCTTCCATTTCTCTCAATCACTGTATCTCCGATTTTTTTAAATAGGAACTTCGTGCTCGCGACACTTAATGCAAAAATAAACATCACCACGAATATTTACCAATTCAATTCTCATGTCATCTCAATCTGAGTAAACTATTTAGCATATTTTTGCACGTTTCATTCAAATTTGTTGAAAATTTTATTTCAATTTATTTTATTTATTTTTATTTACTCTTTGAACAGATTTTCGTTTTTTTGCTAATTGAAATTTGCAGCTTCAGATCCACGCCCCGCCATTTAGCCCCTCTAAACTCAATTTATCATTGTAGTAGCAGCAGCAGCAGCAGCAGCAGCAGCAGCGTAGTAGCGTAACCCAGTAGCATATGCTTGTTTTCTGATTTCTGTTTTCAGCCTTCTATCATCATCATCATCATCAACATCATTATCATGATCACGATCATCAACATAGTCGTCACCATACATACATATTACTTTTAATGCTCTAAAAGTCTTGAATCTGGTTTTGGTTTGGGTTTTCGTTGTGGTATTCGTTTTAACTTTGGTTCCTGTTCGATTTTGTTTGACTACAAAAGTATTTACAAAAAATTTTTTTGTATTTTTTTTTTTTTATTGATAATTAATAATTAATTTTTGCTTGCATCATGTCTGTCGTACTCATATGTGAAGCACAAAAGAAATACAAATACAAAACAAAATAAACAACAAAAAAAAAAAAAAAAAACAGACAACTGACAACTGACAACAATGAAGATGAAGATCATGAAAATAATAATAATGATAATGACAACGTCAATTGTCCAATGCGTTCATGCGTAATAAACAAGAAATATGGTAAATAACAACACAGTAAATGTTGCAACAACAAAAATCAATTAGGAATGTCAAACATATTTTGGATGAGGCCGCGCCTGGAAAGCTCGACTCTATAATACTATTGTAATAACAATAATTACACTTATTGCACTACTATATGTAGATATAATTATTAAGTAAGTCATTAAATGCCGCTCATATAACCCTGGGAATTAAACAATATGTAAATCCTCTTAAAACTTCTATACCAATTCAACTTCCTCAGCAACTTGTCATCAATGGATGTGGCCAACTGTGTAACTGACTCACCAACATCGCCTCGTCCAGTCCGACCATCCCCAATCATCTTTTTGATCGCAATGTACATACATACCTTCCAACTCTATCAAAAATTCTTCTCTTGATATCATTTATCAAATATCCTATCCATAAAATACCTTTTGGCAAATGGCAGAAAACAGGAAAATATTTATATAACTTTGGTCACAATTCACCTTCAAACCTCATCCCATCCAACATATTCATAAAACTCTATAAAGTTCTCCAATCTCATATATCTAATATGTATATCCTTTCTTTAAAAATAGTATTTGACTTTGTCTTTTCTTCATATATTGCTTTTTTTTATTTATATATATTCTTCAGGCAGTGAAGGCAGTGTTAGAAGTTTGTTATAAAATTTAAACACATGAGACAAGTTGATTTCGCCATGTCCATCGAACAGAAATTTTAATATTATAAGTGTCTGATCCATCTGCATTAAGTTTCTACATATCAAGATACATACAAGGATTATTGGATCGCATAGCTCCCGTTCAAACATAAATTCGAATTTATGTCTTTATTAGAAAAGCTTTTTTGATTTTTATAGAATCGAATTTAAGTTTGGATATTATAAATTTCTGTCTCATATTCATTAACCATGTAAATTTCAAGATCATAGGATAAATGGATTGTATAGTTCCCATATACATACTGCAGTCTCAATGTTGAAATGTAATGTAGTATGCACAGCCGAAGATAAAACCTTTCGACTTATTTTGTATGTATTAAGTGCCAGTCAGGGTTCCTGATGCTCTATAAAGTGCTTGGTTTCTGCGTAAAAATATCGCTAGTATCATGAAAAACAGTATTCAACAATGATAAACGTATCAACGTGATGGTTCAAGGCATGGGAAGGATGGACAATAGTCCAATGCGCCTCATATGCAGTCTGCTCTATTTCTGTAGGGAGCCAAAGTGTAACTTTTTTGAGCTTCCAAATTGGAATTGCATCGGTCAGTGGTCTGACCAAGCGGTTGGCTATATCGTCTATTGGAAAATGCGATCTGGTCCTCAATGGCCGCCAGGTTTATGTCTCTGTACAGGTTTGTGTTCCTAACATACATTGCGAAATCTGACAGTAGGCTTAATGTCTTGACTTGCATTCTTTGCCTTTAAGATTTAGGAGTGGTTCCCCATGTCTGGATTCCGTATGCGTCTTGATATCGAAGCGAATACTCTTCCGATTTAGATTTTCGTTGATGTTCGTTATTATGTACTATATGGTAAATAATTATGTATATTGTTTCTCAATTGAGTTTGTTATAGTAATATAAAATTAAAATCAATTAAATTTTTTTTTTTTTTTTCGATTGGTTTATCGCTTGTTGTGTAGATTGAAGCTAAGATTCCAAAACACTGGGTCAAAACCAAGATTCATCACATATTTTCACTAATCTAACTTAGAAGTTTAACTTTTATTCAATTATGTAGTATAACAATTCTCACCAGCTTATTTTTGTTTAATATTCGTACGCATATTTTTTGCAGTCCATAGTTTCATTAAAGACACGCTCCCAGGCATCCATCACCTTCAACATAATCACATTAAAAGTACTCTAAAGTCCGCGCACATACTAAATATATATTAATCAAAAATTTTCTAAACATTATATGAAATTTAAGAACAAACTTTTTAAAATTTCACTTAATCCTTGACAAAGGAAAACAAACACAAATTAAATCCATCAGAAGACAATAGAAGTTAAACTGATGTGTTCACGAACTAATATTGAATATCATTCAAAACAATTGAGGAGAATCACCGCTTTTCTTTTTTGCTCTATAAGTAGAGTTTTTAAGGAAGCAGTTCCACCATCAATTTGACGATGTGTAAACTCTTTTACACTTACTTTTATTTCATGTCTTGCTTTCTCAAGTTCAAAATTAAATGAATTCATTCATGTTAAAACTCAAAAACTCATACCATATGACCCACATTCTTACCATATACTCGTAGGCTTATATTGTATTTAGATATATATATATATATATATGGCAAATAGATCAAAATAAAATTGTAGAAGCTACTATATATTCTGAGAAAAGATAAAGAATGAATAAAAGAAGATACGAATTAATAAGAAAGAAAAAAATTATTTAAGATAATCTTTATTTAAAAAATGCATTAAATAACCTTCATACAATTCAATCATAAATGCTATACAATATCTGATCTGCATTGGTTCTCGTATTATAAAAGCTTAGAAAAAGTGAAAAGTTATTCCTTATGGCAGTATTATGTATACGCCCCATTAGCAACTATTTGTACTAGTTTAGTTGTGTTTACAATAAACTATGTTATGTAAGTTTTTAATAGGGCCTCTGCCAATAGAAATATAGATAAGAAAATTCTGTAAAGGTCCTTGAAAGCGGTCATATCAGTCGTCGTCAGTACAGTTTCTCATTTCATTTCATTTCAAATTATTTCGAAAGAAGGTTTGTTTTAACATGATCCGTCGTTTAGGTTTATAGGAAAACCTGACAGTTTGATTGAAACTAAAACTGAACTGAAGACTGATATAATCATCTAAAAGGATTTTCAAAGAAGAATAATTTCTCTTAGAATATTCATAGTTTCTTATAAATACATACAATCCCTAAGAATAGCGATATAGATCGATAATCGAAATGAAGTTTATGGTATGGGAAGCAACACCAAACACAATTTATACCCATAAATAATACAAAATTAGACTGATGGACGATGACGATGATGATGACGATGACGACGACTGAGAAGATTCACATTGTGACAAATATTTTTAGCTATTTACGTTTATTTTCGGATGCTTTGCCTTAACTTTTTCTCTTGTTTCTGATATTATTAATCGTTTTTTTTGTTTTTTTTTTGTGTTTTTTTTTTTTGTTTTCTGTTTTGTTTTCGCGAATTTTTGATGATATTTCAACGCATTACGATTTTTGACGTTTTAATTGTTAATTTAAGTTGTCTTTTTTGACGATTAATTTTTGCGTCCATTCCCAACCCCCTTTTTTATTTTGTATCGATATTTTTAACAATTAATTAAATGTATTAATATCTGCATGAATGCGTGGGTGGGTGAACAATACAATATATACGAGTACAATAATAAGCATTTTGGCGGTTATAGTAGATAGGATTGTATACCATACACTTATGATTAATGAATAATAATATACTCATATTTCTCAAAAATTACTTAAAAATGAATAACAAGCGATTAACAGGGCATATGTTACGAGGGTCATTCAATAAGTAACGAGACAAATCGATTTAGATCAGAAACGAGCAATTTAATCAATACCAATACAATACTTTCAGTGCACCGATTTGGCATTCTCTTACTTTGTTTCTTAAGACGCAGCTGTTCCAGATTATTTTGTAAACACAACCTCAAATGTATTCTGTTAACAATGGCGAGTCCGCAATGCGAAGTGATTAGATTTTTTATTGCATTTAGTATCAAGGGTAGTGAAAAATACAAATTAAAAAAAAAAACTGGAATCCTTATACACCCCCTGCAGCACCGACCATATTCCATTGGACTTTCATTTGTTTACACCCCTTAAATATACTCTACGTGGAAGCATATTTTCGTTTCACTGAAGAAGTTAAAAATCAGGTGGCATAGAAAAATTATAAGAACATTGAAACAACATTGTACAAATGTTGCTGAGGACAGTACTGTGTTGAAAAGTAAACAAAGTTTTGTATTCATTGTTGTTTAGCTGGACCGATTTGTCTCGTTACTTATTGAATGACCTTCGTATATGAGAGATGAAGAATGATGAATGATGAAGTGAAATTTCATTTTCATACCAGTTAAAACGGCAATCTGATGTTAATCACACTTACTTACTTACTTACTTACTTACATTATGATATGATAAGAAAAATCTTCGAAATCGAGAAAAATCCAAGAAGATAAGCTCAATGGCCTGAATCAAAAGCCACCATAAGTTGGGGAATTGTTATGAGTAATTGAACTTCCGAAATCATAAGAAATAAAACAATAAGACAACAACAAAGCGATAAGGGCAATAAACTACAATATGATGAAAAGGGTTTTTAGATATATACTAAAGTTATCGAGTGGAAGGTTTTTCTTTGACTTCTCAGTACTATGACAGATTATGATAACTAATAAGTTAGACGAAGGTCATCGTCATCATGATTTGTTAATAACATTATTGCATTGCTCAACAAAATGAATTACAATCTAAGTATCATCATCTTTATTATCACAATTGTCATCATCATCATCATCATCATCGTCATCATCATCATCATCATGACTTCGTTATTTAATGAACTGATAAAAGATACTTATTTTATTCCACAGAATATTCTCACTCATCATTTATGATTATTTAACTTTGAGCTTAAGTTTTTCACAGATTTCTTACACATTTGCACGAAAATTAAACAATATAAGAAAAACAATCAAATAAAATAAATTCACAGTTAAAATAAACAGATTCACAAAATAAAATCTGAGACTCCTAAAATAAATAAATAACGAAATACGGGTACATTCACAGGCATCGTGATTCAATACAAAACAAAAGAAAAAGTCATTCAATAAAATGAAATAAAATAATATATCAATATTGTACTTGGACATGGATGACATATTAAAACTAATGTGAAAGGTATAAAAATCAAAATATAATCGTACAGTGTATGATGGTAAATAAGGAAGAAAGAACAAGGTGTCAAAACAATAACAAAACAATTAATTTAAAAAAAATGTGCCTTAGGCAGAACCACCAACACTTCTGCCTGGCGGAACATAAATACTTAAGAGCTCCAAGGAAAAGGTGGAAAAACTGTCAGTGAGAGTTGGGAAGCACATCATTGAATCGAGGTCGTTCATCAAATACTTGGGCGTACTTCTGGACGATAAGTGAGTCTGTCAAAAAATCAGTTAACATCATTCAAAAATTGGCTATGCAACAAAAAAGAGTTGGGTAAGTAAATCTAGACTGCTTTATTCAGCTCCCATCTGGGCAATGGCAACCGCAACTGCGCAAAATAAGGAGTGCTCAAAAAGTTTCTAGTCTGCAGCAGGCAGACTTCCAATAGACTTGGAAAATTCTTATTTAGCCTGAGCAAACTTCCCAAAGGGCAAACAGTCCTGAGCTTAGCGCCAAGCAACACGAAGAATGTATTCGTTCTTTACACTTATACGCTCGGTTATAGTTGCTTAAATACTTAGAAATATTTTCATTGAAACTTTTACAAAACTGTAAAATTACTCCTTTCAAATATACACTACTAGAAGTTAGTAGACTTATCGGCAAGTTCATTGAGATGAGTCTCATGTCATTCTATGATAGTTGTCTTCTGCTGAATGTACTGATTTCGTTCATCAGAATCTAAGAAGCCAAGACATTCATTCTTCTTTTCTTAATAGACGCTTTCGTTTGATATAAGCCTTCAGTATTAGAAATACCGGAACCGAATTTTCAGATCTGGAAAATCATTGGAATACAGAAGAAAACTTATTGCAGAACCATGATTTAAGGAATTAAATTTCAACAGGACGAACATTCCTCTGTCATAAGAGATAAACATCATGTATTTAGTTAGCATTTTTGTTGCGGAAATAGGAAATAATAAGTAGATCAGGATTGAGTTGACCATCCAAGGTCTATGGAGTCTATGACATACAGTTCAAAAATAACATATGAAAAATCATCTATTCACTTAAAAATTCATTGAAATGATAAATGTATCTATGTATTTGAATTGAGATACAAATTTGTCTACATGCTTACAGATATAGGCATAGAAACTTCTACTTATAAATATGTACATATGTATTTTGGTTGTTCTCATTGTTCTGTTGCTGGCGGCTGTAGTCTTAGCAAATACAAATCATTTTACGATATTGCGCTGTCATAAATAATTTGGAAACGTGAAAAGATAAAAACCGGTACATGAATAACAACAATCACAACAACAACTTCATTAGTAACAGAAATAGCAGAAGATAGTAATTCTATATGGTACTATATATACTATATATGTATGGTATATATACACCAAAAAAAAAAAAAAAAAAACACCAACACATTAGTTAAGTATTTTGATAATAATGATATGCATTAAATTTTGTTATACATACCTTGTTGTTGAAGTTACGGGGAAAATTGTTTTGTTTTTATTTCTCATTTATTATTCATTCTTTCCTGAAGGACAATAAGCAATTAGTGAATGTTTCTAAGACGATCAAAATGGGTGAATTCTCTTGAGGCCTCAAATTTGCTCTCTATAATACCCTTGCTTACCTCGTCGAGAATAACCGGTTGAGATGATTTAGTTCGAATCTATATAAAAAAAAGGAAGGAGCAATGACCAAAAATTAATTTCACTCAAAATGCAATGATGTTCATTCAATATTAAAAACGCATTTCATATAAGGAAAACAAAAATTCATTTTAAAAATTAATTTATAGTCATAGAATAGAAGAAGTTATTAAAAATGTGAAATAAAGCGAAATTGGTTAAAATATGTATTTTTATTGCATTCAAAAATTCATCTAAAATGGTGGTAGTGCAGAGCGCTATGCCAACAGGAAATTGGTTATGTGTTTGCGTTGACATTTTAGACAAAAAGGAGCAGGTATTCTCTGCATTTCCGTTCTAAAATTCCATCCGTTTGTCTCTTGGCAAACGCAAATCAAAGTCAATGAAATGCAATTATACTTTTCTCTCATATTATGACTCTTTTCGCATTGCCTCTCCTTTACCACTCTGCTTTGAAGATTAAGCAACACATTGATCATATAATTTGCTTTGTTCATTCATTTTATTCCTTTTAGATAAAGAAGTGCACATACACAATGCAATTTTTAAATCAGTCAATTTATCAAAAAAAAAAAAAATAAAAAAAAATTCATGGTTATTTGATTCTGTTTGTTTCTTAAAACAATGAGGGAACTGTCCAGTCTATGCAATTCATTATATTGTACATAGGTCTTTGCCTATGGAACATCAAATAACATACTCAAGAGCCCAAATTGGAATCTCTATATTATATTTCTTTTCTGTTTCTTTCGCTTGATGCAAGTCTGCTAGTTTATACTTCTATCAAGAGAACCTTATATTAGCTTAATATTCTCTTGAAATCTTACATCTTTTAAATAGTTTGGTCCAATTATATTAAGAACTTGAACTCATAATACTTACTAATAGAAAATCTCCTAAAAAGAATTCATTTATTTTCAATTTAAATGATCAGTTCAAGGAAACATAACCTTTGGCCAACATTACCAGCAGACCTAACTTTGTCAGTCCAAGATCTCTTAACTCCATTTTTCAATACAATCTGATCTAACAATTAATAGAACCAATGATTTGTTATTACCATAATATATGTATAAATAGATAAATATCTGTACTAGCAAACATTTATCTAACAAACATTTTGTGTATCTTTGGCATTAGTGTGCATAGCCATCATGATTGTAAGGCAGAGAGAAGTTCTTGGGAGGCACAAAAATAATTAGTGAAGAAAAAGGAATGGGCTGATTCATCTGTCCTTAGAATTGAATTATGGAGCAAATTTAATATTGGTACACATCTTATTGTCATACACAGCGAAGTTCTTCGATTACCGGAAAAAATAAACTACATATGAAATACCCCATAAAGTATATGTAGACGAGTTGATCTAGTCATGTCCATTTGTCCTTCTCTATATATGCAAACTAGGGGGGTACCTCCACCACAAAACCTCCTAGTGAAATTCATGTTCTTATTAGAAAAACTTTTTTGGTTTTATCATCTATCATCTTGAAATTTGGACACAATAAGTTGCTGATCCATAATCATCAATGATGTAAATTTATAGATCATGAAAAGTAATACATCTTCGGCATAGTCGAGGATACCCTTCTTTCTGGTTTTAAAATCATTTGTTTTCATTAACTCTGCATGCATCTGCTAATATGTCCACTTAAGCTTCAAGAAGTTCAAAACGATATTGCTCATCTTACAAGAAGCAAATCTCCTGGGTCTGATCTTGCCATCCCAACAAAACCTTGTTACTTTTTCTCGCGATATAATGACATTTTTATATTCAGACACTACCCAGCTGAATAGAAGTGCGCTGAGATCATCAAGATTGCCATACCTGACAAGTCAAAACACATGCCATACACAGAGAGGTCAATTAGCTTGCTTGCCATTCTCCCGCATATGTTTAAAGTAATATTTTTTGGTGACACTGCTGCCGCTGCTTGACGATAGACGCATGTTTCTGATCACCAATTTGAATTCAGGACGGACCATGCAATACTGTGGCAATATCACAAAGTGATACAACACATACTCCAAATATTCGGTTACGAAAAGCATTGCCCAGTAGCGTTTCTTGATGACCGTCAGGCGTATGACAATTTATGACAACACAATTTCTCCTTGCCAAAAACCATTCTTAGCATTAAACTCTGGGATGCAACATCAAAATCAAAGACCCAAATCATTTGGAATTATCAATCCAAGCTCTTAAGTAGGCTAGTCAACACTGAATTGTATATTCTCAACTCCGTCATTCACAGATACCTGCAGGTGACTGAGAAAATCGTGAACTGCGGAAAAAAACAAGAAAACCATCTTGCCATCAATTCGTTAGACTTGTAGGTGAAAACATTACCACCCTTAGTATATCAGATCATCGAAAAACAAAGCTAATGAGTTCATCTATTAACTACTTTTTAATAATCAAATCATCAACAATCTCTTTTATAGATTATCATGTCAAACTCAATTCAACTGACGCACTTGGTTGGAACAGTTGCAAATAAAGACAAAAATAACTTTTATTCTATTTTATTCTATTCATACGTATGAGTAACATCATTTGTGATGTCAAGCGAATCGAAAGTGAATTGATTGGGAAAATCCTTTGTATAATTAAATTCATCACATAAAGACAAAACCAATTGATTGTTGTGATCGATTTCTATTGAATTCAATACAAGTATCTATTGTACTAACATAGTGTCAATGCATCTTAGTAAGTACTCACATATATATCAGCATGTTTTTAAGTTCTACGTAATACAGAAAGAAAAAAAAAAAAAACAAACTAAACGTTCTAGCCGTTATGCATATTTATACGTAAGTAAGTATTTTCCTCTACTTAGTTAATCGCTCGTTGGCCCACGTGTTGAATATTACGGTAACTTTAAAAACACTATCACCTATTACAGCTATGGAGAGGCTTGTGGGGTTGTGTTCCGGGTTAGATGGTGGGATGGATGGATAGTTAGTTGACGGCTATCTTTGTTCATACTCAATCTCTTTATGAGTACTATACTCAAATGTAAGTTAAATGTATCTGTATCTCTGGCAGTGGCTGTGTATTTGTCACTGGCAACGGTAGTGTATCTATGTTTATGATTGATTCAGTTGATTTAGTTGATGTTGTTCTCTAGTCTACTTCGCTGTGCTGAGTACAGGTATCTGTCGCTATTATGTTTACTTTAGCACCTTACTACCGCACTTGAATTTTTAATAACCTTTTCAAGTTCACTGTTACTTACATTATACTCGCACTCATACATATGCACATGCACACTTGCATGTAGATATATCTATGGTACGAGTATCTACAATTGTGTACTAGCACTTGTATCTATTGTAGATACATATATGTATATTCATAAATACAATTGTTTAACTTTACTGCTTCTGTCAATGCTACTGTACATTTGTTACCGTTGCAGCAATTGAATTAATTTTTGTTATTTTGCGGTTACTTAAGTGTTTTTCTTGATTTGTTTGTTTTTATTGTTGTTGATTTTATTCTCTTTAACTGTAACAATGAAATATTTTATCATTACAATTCTATACAACTTATACCTATATTAAAACTATTTGTTTTTTTATCAAATTTTTTTTTTTTTTTTTTTTTCTAAAATTATCACAAAACTCTATAAAGTCAAATGCAGATACATTCATATATAAAACTTTTAGGTATGCATGTATGTTTTCAGCCAGTCACGCTAGCACTTAGGTTATGCTAAGAGAATGGAACAAGCATCCAAGAATCTCTTGATCTCAAATTGAACAATTCTTCAAAAAAAAAAAAAAAAAAAAAAATCTAAAGTTCTAAAGAAACTCGTTTTTTGTGTAATTACGTTTTCAATTATTTGAAATTTTTTATATCTTTTATACCATTTTTTGTAAATCCCAAAAGTAAAAAACATAAAAAAATAACCCTAAAGTATTTCATTTTGATATGAATGAATTCGTTTCAATCATTTAAGTTGCTGAATGGTTTTTTTTCCTTTTTTTTTTTTTTTTTTTTGTAGATTTCTAATTATGAATCCGGTTAGGTTTAAGAAGGGAAAGCGAATTCCAATTCCAATTCCAATTCCAATTTGAAGATATGATTTTAAAGTTTGGTTTTTTTTTTTCAATTTTTGCTTTAATCAAAACAACTCAAATATATTTGATATTCAAGAATTTGAAAGCTTTTCATGTCTACAGATATTAAAGAAAAAAGAATAATTGAAAAAACTATTGAAATTAAGAGATAATCAAGAGATAAGGATTCATTATAAATATCAATAATAATGAATCCTTGAAAAAAAAACTTTGAGATTTCCTTTTGTTCCTCAACAATTCTACAATGGAAAAATGAAAAATTAACTTTTGTATAGAAAACTTGTACATTTTAAATTTAATTAATCACAATTTGTATATCCAAAATAATTAATTTACAAAAAATCGATAATAATAATCGAAGTGATCATCAGCATAACCAGGATTTTGTTCAGGGGGGCAGACAAGGAAAAAGAATTATTAATATTCACAAAACCCTTACACGTGTAATTTTATCACCAATTTCTTGTACTATTTTCCTCGAAGAAGTGTACAGACACACTTATCATTGTTACTTGCTATACAATGTTGTGCCAAGGAAAATAAAATTGGATTTTCTGTTTCTAGAAAGAACACCTCTGGTTTTCTCTTATCATACCCTTGTCCTTCCATAGTCTCGAAAAATTCTAAATAGTAGTATTGACAGAAATTTTTGGATTACTTTTTAAAATCAGACAATGACATATTCAGCATCCGAAAGCAGGGAAATTTTCAAAACGCAAAACAGTGATCTAGTGCTGATATCTGTTAATCTTAATAAGCAATAAAGCTCGATCACTTTCAAAAATCGCATGGAGACTCAGCAGGGTGATTCAGTGATTGTTGGCGAGATGCAATGCACGGTACTTGTAAATCAGTTTCAATTGCATCTGAAATTCTGATAGAATTGTTGCAAATAATTTATTTCTCCTCGACCGCGTTGCTTCGATGATCTTTTATGTCTTGTACATCTCGATAATTTTTGATTGTAATGTATTGGCAACAGGTTCTAATAAGCCTAAATATTTGGCTATCAATTACAAGCTTATAATGAATTCTGACTTAGTAACAGCCTAGAAATATTTGAAAGTCTATTGACAATTTTTTCAAAATGTTTATTAAAAAACCTTTATGTTTGTGACCAGCATGTTCACATAAAGCTAAAATATTTGTCTCGTACTTTCGACGTAGAAAAGTTTCACGAAATTTCATATTGAGGGAACTTAATTTAAGTCAAGGCTTTTTATATTTCTCCTTAAACATGTTTTGAACACCACCAATATTTCCTGCCATTGCCGAACATCCATCATGCCCTTGGCCAATACACCTGTCAGGTTCAAGTCCTTCCTTTTCTAAAAACCTGCCAATTTTCAATGCATTTTGGCATCCATCTCTGTAAATTCTACGAAACCGAGAAACTCTTTTCGGATTGGTTTTTTACCTTTGTCATAAAAACTTATTGCTATGGGAAGTTTTTTTTTTTTTCTGGTATGTCACATGAATCATCTCCTATAATACTGTAAGCATAATCCTTCTTTACGGACTGTACTATAATTTCAATTTTACTAACCAACATCGCATTTTTCTTAACATTTGCAATATGCTGTGTCAAAACTACATCACCTAAGTACTCCTCTTAAAGGCAAGTCATGTGTACAACAAAAACAATTGAAGATATTATAGATGACAGAATTTGTTGATTGTCTTCGATTCTCTTCTGGTGAGCCGTATACATTATTACATCCACCGGTACTTTTTGCGAAAAGTTCATAGCATCATTGACTGCAGATTGATGACAATGTGATGAAATATGTTTTTTGCAGTATTCATGGATATTTTTAAAGCGATAGAAAGACCGGGTAACAAATGAACCCAAAACGCCATTTAATAATTTTGGTGGAAATAGTACGCAATATAAGCACACATTATTTGCTATTCATTCTCTTATTTTTCCATCTTTTTCGAAACAATTTGAATAGATAATAAAATATCTACGCCGAGTAGCTGCCAATTTTTGTGTTGTTTACTTCAATTTACCATTAAATTGCACTGCTATGGAAATTCCTGATTTTTCTTCTATTATTATATATAGAATCATAAATTTTGAAGTGTTTCTTTGGTTTACAGTTCTATTCTGAATCACTTTATGGGCACACAAAGTACAATTTGAAGGAATTAGGCTGATAAATTATTCTTCATCTTTCCGTTTGAGATTCAGTGAACTCTCGCATAACGTTTAAATATCTAGAAAGATTTATGCTCCTTAAGCAATGCGCTGGTTAAATTAAACCACTATCTCCATATAAATTGATGTAAAATACTCGTAGATATAATGTGTTCCTAGTTCCAACTTAAGTTTTTTACAACTATTCATATATGTATACATTTTTAAGGAACTTGATTCTACTTGATCGTTTCTGCTAAGGAATGAGACAATCTAGAATGAAGATACCAAAAAATAAAAAAAAACTAATGTTACCTCAATGTATGATGCCACAGTTTTCCATACATTAACCATTTTTCAAATTGTGCCGGAGGTTTATTGTTCTTCTGCTAGCTCTGACAATATACAGAAGAAGACATCAGAGATCTTATCATCATCACCAATGGCCATACAACCCAGGCTGGGACTTTGCCTGTTGTAATGTCCGCTTCCAAATGGTTCTGTCTTTCGCAAGAGTCCTCCAGTTTAGCAGATTTAAAATATTCGCATCATCATCGACTTCGTCGATCCATCTAGGTTTTGGGCGAGCTTTTCATCTATTAGTACGACTTGTGATGCCCAGAATTTGTTGTGGTGTGTATTCTTCGTTTTCTCTAATTATATGGTCAGCCCATCGAAGTCTCTGTAGTTTAATGGTGGAGATAATGTCAGGGCTATTATAGAGGTTTTTGAGCTCATGATTGAAATGTTTACGCCATTCTCCTCCAAAATTCACGGCACCGAAGATGCGACGTAGCATTTTTCGCTCGAATATGCTTAGTTTTAATCCAGCGTTTTTGCTTACCTATAACCCATGTTTCACTGCCGTAGGTCAGTACTGAACGTATGAGTGTTCTATATAAGTTAATTTTAATAGATCGGCCGAGAGAACTGCTTTTGAGGTGCTTGATGAGCCTGTAAGAGCATTTGTTTCCCAACATTATACGTCACCTTATTTCTGTGCTGATATTGTTTGAACTATTAATATTTACACCAAGATAGACGAATTCATTAATAACCTCAAAATTGTAGTTGCCGATGGAATGGAAATTACCAATGTTATGCTTAGTTGTTGATGAAGGTGACATTATCAACACTTTTGGTTTTGTTTTCATTGACTTTCAGACCCATTTCCCAGTCAGCTTTTTCGATTTGTCTTTGAGGGCATTAACGGAGCGAGCAACAATATCGATGTCGTCTGCGTAGGCGAGTATTTGTGTTGACTTGGAAATAATATTTCCTCTGGTGTTAACTTGTGATGTTCTTATTACTTTCTCCAACGCTAAATTAAACTAAATGCGTGATAGCGCGTCGCCTTGCCTAAACCCATTTGCAGTTTCGAATTCAGGTGAGAGTTCATTTTCAATACGTACAACATTTCTTACTCTGGACATCGTAGCTTCTAGAAGTCTTATAAGCACACCGCGTCCTCATCGGAGACCTCAGTAAAGTATATATGTATATTCTTGATCAGCGTGACGAGACGAGTTGATCTAGCCATGTCCGTCTGTCGGACTGTCTGTCTGTATGTATACAAACTACTCCCTCAGTTTTCGAGCTAGAGAGCTGAACTGAATTTTGCACTAAGACTTCGTTTTGCCATACGCAGCACATTTGTGGCATCAGCCGAATCAGTCTATGAGAAGGGTATCTCCCATACAAATCCCCTTCTAAAATTCATGTCCTTATTAGAAAAACTTTTTTATGTTTTGCGCTATTATCTAAAAATTTGACAACAATACATTTTTGATCTATATTCATCAAGATCCTGGATCGTATAGCTACGAAAAACCTTTTCTAGGGGATGTGTGAAAAGTATTATATCTTAAATTACTTTAGAAACCTTTTACTTCTGAACTTTAGATTACCTGATATTTTTTTCATAATTTTCTTGCCTCATACGAACTAAAATATTTTTTGTAAAAGTGACCAAAATTTACACAATTTTCCTTGCCACTGTATGTAAGTTTAAGTTAACCAATGTTAATATGTTTATATAGTATATAGACTGTATGTAGTATGTATGCATATGAAATATTTCTTGATTTGTTTTCTTAATAGAAAATTGTTTTGCTTTTATTTTTAAATAATTTATTATATTTTTGTTTGTTACATTTGTATTTTTATTTTAATTTTTATTTTTATTTGTGTACATAATTATTTTTTTTTTTTTTTTTGTTTGTATCTTCTTTTATATTTGGTACAAAGAAACAATATATTAATGTCAATATATGTACATACATACATGCTTATATATTTTGTATATATATTTATTAATGTTGATTCGTTATTATTGTTACTGGTTGTTGTAAATTCTTAAACCAAGCCCAAGAAAAAGGAAAAAGTATTGTATAAAATTAAATTTTAAAAAATCCATAAACAAACACCATCATCACCATCGCCATCATCAGCTCCATCCGTATCCACCATCAGCAGCACGAGCACCAGCACCAGCACCACTAACAATAACAATAATAAATAAGCAAAATTTAAGAAAGAATTAAGCAAAAAATGAATGAACAAATAAACTTAAAAGTAAGCCAAGCCAAGCCAAGCCAAGCCAAGCCAAGCTAAACCAAATGCAAAAGCAAAACCAAGTTACACGTAAAGTTAAAGTCGAAGACGCAGTCGCAGTCAAAACTTAAGAAACAGTAGATTTTTCAATTTTATTATTGTTAAAAACGGTAAATTTGTTTGTTGTCTTTTCAAGCGTTTTCAAATGTTGGTTTCTGTCCGTCCGTCCGTCCGTCCATTCTTCTGTCCATCTGTTAAAATTACATATGTACATTTTTACTACTAAGTAATATATTTGCCTCTACCCGCCACCCCATCGTTTGTTCATGCGACCAATCGACCCAACTACTTAGGTGCGGTGCACTGAGGTGCCGCTTGGCGCGATCGATCGATCGATCGAACGACCAACAGACTTACCGTTGAACTGTCCAACAGATCAACAGGCAGACCAACAGACAAACCAACAGTTAGTTGGTTGGTTGGTTGTTTGGTTAAAAAGCAGCTGAGCTGGGCTCAATTGGTTCGGAGCGGCATGGAGCAGTTCAACCAGCGTAAAGCTTAAGTTGTTAAACAAAAAATATAAATAAATAAAACAAAAACAAAAAATAAAGAAACACAGAAATACAGAGGAAAAAAAAAAAAAGAAACTGAAACCGCGTTAAGAGGCGCTGGCGGCACTAGCGGCACTGGCAATGTTAGTGTGCTAATGATGATAATGTTGAGGGGATCTGAGACGTTGAAGGTGGTGGCAACGTTGCTTAAACAGCTTAAAACCGATTAATGCCGGTTTAAACTAGAATCGCATGCGACGAAGTCACAACTAACGACAACGGCGACAACGACGACAACGACGACGACGGCGACGACTACGACAAACTTTAAAAAATCAACAACAACAATAAGAGTAAGTAACTACAGCAACAACAACATCAGCAATAATAAACATATGAACATATGCTGTTACCGTTGTTGTTGTTGTTGTTATTATTGTATATTAATTTATATTGAATTGAAACCAATCCAAATCGCTGGAGCGTTTGTTCGTTAGTTGATTCCACTGACGTCTCCTTTTCTTTTCTTTTTGTACATATCTTTTCGCATTGCGTTCGCCGATTGAAAGCTGTAAGTACAGTTAAATCTCCATTGGTCGAATCATTTTAATCCCAAAAAAAAAAAAAAAAAAAAAGGAAACAAATTAATCGACATATGGAAAGATGGAAAGATATGGTGTGAAAGAATTGTTGAATTGCTTGAAAATTTTGAACAGATTTTCAGAAAATTCCTTATCAAATACTCTAGTTCTAGTAATTAAGTATTTTAATTAGAGAACTGTTCATTAAAACTTTGGAATTGAAGACTCACTTCTATCTACTTGACATCAAGTTAATGAATATTTCATTAAACCTAGTGAATTTGGTACTCATTTGGAGTAATTCCATACTTTACTCATGTAAGTAAAACATTGTTCATAAAACTAGATGATATGATACACATTTTGAGTAATTTCACATCAAATACTCCAGTTACAGTAATTCATCATTCATTTTTGAGCTAAAGAAGTGTTCATTAACACATCAAGTAATTTAGTCACAATAAATAAGACTTTGAATGAAAGAACAGTTCATTAAAACTAGGGAATTTTGAATACATTTTTAGTAGCTTCACATCAAGTCCTTTACTCACAAAATGACCTTAGTCTTTCATCTAAAGAATTATTCATAAAAACTCTATAATTTGATTTTGTAATTTGATGTATGATGATTTATGTACTGATGAACTGAAATGATAAATAATTCATAAAAACTACGGAATTTGGATTTCCTAACTCTACTTCAAGTAATTTATTCGAATTAATTAATTGTTCAATAAAACTAGATTAGATAACAGGAAGAACGGTAGCAAATCATCTCATCATTGCCACAGTTCTTTTGAGATTTTGGTATTCATTGATCAGGAATGCCAATATTTTCCTATGAAATAAATGTGCAATTTAAGTTAGTATTAGAAACTGATTGCCTAAATATGAAGGTCTGGTCCAAATAGCAGTCTCCTCTTCTTCAATACATTATCTGCACTAATCGTTGAGACTAATCCCTATATGTATTACGTAAGAGTATTTCAAAACTCTGTAATATCGTGAGTATTTCTTGTGATTTTTTTTTTTTTTTTTTTGTGAAAACTTCAAGTATTTTACATAAAGTATTAAAGTACTAGGTTAAAATATTAAATAATTTATGTTTAAAAGATTACAATTTATTAAATGCTTTAAAATTTTTAATAAAATTTCTTGTATAAAAATATTATTTTATAGTTCCATAAATTCTTTCTCCGAAACGTCATCGACATTACGTTCCATGGCAATGAAAGCCGAAATTACTAATTCTAAGCTATAATTCTCAATAGTATCAGTCATCTGGAAAAAAAAGTTATTGTGTATTAAAATGCAATTTTATCCATGTTTCGTATTTATCTTCAATGAAGTTTCAATCTTTGTTTTTTATGTGATTAAAGATATGGATATCTTCTGCATTGCTTTACATACAAGTAGAATAGTATAGATATTTTGAAGCTATTTAATTCTTGATAGCTCTATGTATGGTATCCATTGATACTCTGTATTTGGAGATATTCTAAAGACTGATACACACTTGTTCTTGTGAATGTACTGCAATTGCCAGTACTAAGACTTACCATTCTAGGGACAATTACATTCTACTTCTAACATAAACAAACATAGAATAATAAATCTAATAAAAAACTAAGATTACCATGACAATAACTCACTGGGTTTCACGATGCAAACATAATCATTAATAATACATTTACAATAATATGGTGATAGGATATTCCTTATAGCACTTTCTAGTAGTGGATTAAAATATCTTACCATCTGAATGTGATACTTTCTCAGACCATGAAAGATTTCCAAAGCTATTTGTTAATATACATACCTGCTGCATTGTCTTCTTTCTACCGCTCCATAAGTTGGTTGTCCTCGGCTGGTAAAATTTTTGGAAAACGCAACTATTAAAATAAACTTTCTCAATTCTTTGATCACAATGACTTGCTCCTGCTGCACTACATCAATATTTACTGATAATACAGCAGTCCTTTGCTCGGGAACCCTAGCTGCGGACATTTCTGACAAGTTCCAAGTAGCTTTTGAATCTCTCATTTCCTATTTCTCGGAGTGGAAATCCACCAATATACAGATATTCAAGTTATTGATGAAATATTTGGTGTATTTTATATTCACTCTGCAACTAACTGAATATGATTCGAGTTGAAATAAAAAATTGTTTTGTTCAAATTATGGTAGTGAGACTGTATCTATACAAAATGTAATAAGTAACTTGGCCGTGTCTTGAAGTTAACTAACTAAAGCATCAACAACAATAATAATAATAATAATAATAATAATAGATACAATAAATACTCAATCTACTATTTTAACTACTCTCACAGAGCGTAATCGCGAACAACGTCACAGTCAGACATTCCATCAGTCAGTCAGTCAATCAGCCAGTCAGTCAGTCAACCAGTCAGTCAGTCAGTCAGTTAGTTTGTTAGTTAGTCAGTCAGTTCAACGTTAACATATATGTTGATTTCAAATGAATGAAGACAAAGAGAGACACAACGTCGAATCGAATGTCGAATGCTGCATATTAAACAATTGTTTAATTATTGTATCTCCTCTCTCTAGTGACAATAACAACAAAAATGAAAATGAAAAAAAAAACTTAAGAAAACACCAAAAGTGTGTGTAAATAAAATACTTCAGGAAAGAAAGAAAAAAAGAAAGAAAGATACAATAAATACAATATAATAATAATAATAATAATAATAATATAAATAATAACCTAAAAATAGTATAGTAGATAAATAGAAATATGTACGTAAATGTTGTACATATGTTACCATTTTAATACTCCTATTATAGTATCTCAGTTATAAGTAGAAATAATAAATAAATTATAGATGGAAAATAGATTTTTATTAACATTTAGTTTACATATTATCAGGACAATGGACAAAATAAATAAAACACAATATTAGAATATTGATTTTCTAGTTACAATAATTTATAAATGTATGTGTATGTATCTATGTAAACAAGAATAATATTGTACAAGTTGTTCATTTGGCATTCCCGCATTCGCATTCTTTTATCAGAGGAACTCTTTAAAGTATTTGCAATAAGAGTCTGATCCCAATAGCTAATCTAAATACCTATAATGGTATCTGGGTCGATTCAAAAGTAGCACTTTCTTTGCTTTCCTTAAATGGACTTAGTTCCGAAAAACATTGAAAGATTCAATTGAAGAGTATTGAATGAAAATCTGCAGACCAGTTTTTCACTTTTTAATTCTGTCTTCTTTACCATGCTTGCCTGCTTTTCTTGGCATGAGATTTGATCATTTGCTATGTGCCAGAAACTGCTATTCAATGAGAATCTCTTTGAATCTATTAGATGTAAGACAAAAGGACACATGTCTCAAGGATCTTTTCTTCTCAACAATTATATCTTTCCCAAGACTGACTATAGGCTCTACATTCTATTATCAAATGAAACAAGGTTTCATTTCATTACTTGCTATCAAAACTATAACTGAAATCAGAGCCAATTAGACATAATTTAATTGATGCCTGACTATACATATATGTGTTGTTTCAATCGTGAGTTATGACGGTGAGACTGAGTTCACTGAGTATTATGGCTACCAAGACCTTATGTCAATAATACTAACTCCTAGAAAAGTATCACTTTTTCGATTCTGTGTTCATAAATTTAAAGCACTTCAAACAATATTGGATTATCATCCACAGATTGTTTCAGTTCTATTCAAATATATTGAACCATTTCAATACCTTATTCCGAGAAACAATATACATACAAGTATATGAATGACATTGATAGAATTGATGCAGTTCTGCTCTCATTTTATAGCTTTGAAATGATAACAAAATATTGCACGGTAAATAGCTAATGTTATAAAATAAAATTATAAAGATTTTGTGGTTTTTAATTAATTTATTTATTATTACAAAAGATGGATTTTAACAATGGCGTTTAACATTAATATGAAATAAGAACACTTGAGATCATTATAAGGAAGGAGGTTAAGTCACACACATGTTAGTACCTCCCACTGTTGTTCCAGAAATCTTTTTCTTGTCCTCATTTTCTCTAACATTCTTCTGCTGCGAATTTCTGTGAAAATTATTTGATTTGCGAGCAGCAGTTTGCTTTGAATATTGAAAATGTTCATGAATATTTCCAGTGCATTTGCTTGCGGCACTCAAAAAAGCATAAAACCCCCCTGTTGTGTCATTCTTTATTCTTTACTTTGTAATATCCAACATATCTTATATGCAAATATTCAGTTTATAACATTACTTTCGTTTTCTGGATACATTTTCCGTTTACTTTAAGTAATGAAAAATATTTAGAAATCGGGAAAGAGACAAAAATATAAAATTGTGCTTTAATCACA
>JBANCV010000031.1:106635-134906 GCA_037040105.1 Amiota albilabris
GGCTTTTCATTTTTTATATATACATTATACTGAATGAATTGACGAAATTCAATGTATATTGGTATTAACTTCTAAAATTAAGTTTTTGTTTTTAAATGTAAAATTATCATAAGGAAGAAATTTTCTGTAACAAAACAATATTGAAAAAAAAAAAAAAAGGAAAACTAAATCTATTGGAACAAAATTAAATTTCTGTTTGTGACTATAATAAAAGTTATTATTATTTCACTCTTTATTAAAAAATGATTATGAGTATTTTTAGATAATTTGAAAAAAAAAAAAAAATAATAGTCAACTTTTTCTATCCCAGACTGGGTTTGGCTTCTTTCAAAACGAAATATTTTTATTATTTTATTATTACATTTATGATATATATACAATTGTATATTTTAATATTTCACAATTTAAAAATCTTACAGATATCGATATTTCAAATCGAGAAAAAATAAATACAATAATATAAGTATTATTAATGATGAAAAATATTTCATACATATCGCACACTAACTACAAAAAGGCTATAACTCAAATAACAGCATTTCCAGAAAATTGGCTAATTATCGAAAAAATATTCTCTTTTCATGCAGAGAGTAAGTAACCAACCCCATGCAAATAATTATATGTGCATCCAATTTTTTTCGAAATTAAAAACTTACAACAACTTTCATCAAATTTTTGGGTATTTGTATTATAGTGTTACGAAATAAAAATAGTTGCGCATTTTTTTATAGTCCAAATTTTATATGAAAACCGGTTCTTTAAGCATATCTCCATGATGCCTAACCCAAAACTTTTATAAGATCATATGAAGGGGCACAATCAGTTTGCAATAAATACCTCTTTGTGGCGATGAGTGGCATACTCTCATCTTTAGTGATGAAAAAATGTTTAACTCAGAAAGCCATGAGAGCTGCACAAAATATTGAAGAGATATCCGCGATCCTGTTTTAAGGGAGGTTTTGTGAATGGAACTGTGATGATTTTGGGTAATGCTTTGCTATAGACACACGAATCTTATATGCTTCATCTCAACCAGAATGAATGCCGAAATGTATGTTGACCTTCTGGACTGTTCTTTACTAGAGTTTGTTGACAATTGGTAAGTCGATGATTAGATCACTACAAGCACCTTTACATACAGAATCATACCTGTATTGAACTGACCAGCATTAAGTCCGAACCTGAATCCCATTGCTAATCTCTGGGATATCTTTTCTGCTAAAGTTTTCAAGAACGGGAGACAGCTTGAGACAGCTAGACAACTTAAATTAACAATGGGACTGGCTCGTTTATAATTTAAAATTATAATCCTAGTTCTAATAAATAAATAAAAATAAATAAATATGGACAAATATCAATCTGTCCACCCTTAAATCGCTAGTTAACTCCATGCCATTTCGTCTTAGTTTAGTTATAATGAATAATGGAAACAATATTGACCACCAAAGTTATCACTACACCATTCATAATACTAAAATAGGTCAAACACAAAATGCACATGCCTATAATTATTAACTAAGAAGACGAATTATAACTTAAGTTTCATCGAAATTGATGTTCTCATTAACAAAGGACTACTTCGCAGTAAGTAAATTGGTGGAAACAGCACAAGGACGAGATGTTCAATAAAATTGTAAATATCTCATTGGTGGACATTAACCGGTTTCAATATAAAAAATAGAAAGAAAAGCTTAGATCTATCTTCCAACAAGGATTCTATTTAGAAAAAGGAAAACCAATTGTATAGAATCCTGTGTTTCTGTCGCAATCAAAATTCATTGAAATATCAAAATAAAAAAATATAGAATTTAATTTTCAACTTACAAATATTTATGACATAACAATACATGTGTACTTAGTTAAAATAGAAAATCGTAATTGCTATATGCTTACATGTGTTACGGTGAGAGATATGTATAGTATTATCCATATAAAGTGGTCATTGCGTCATATATAGTAGAGTCCTGCACACTGAAATGAATTTTGCGATTCACACTTTATATGGATATGAGTGAGTACAGTGCAATTACCTTCTGTTATGCATCTGGTCTCTTCACACGTTATATGTGAAAAGTGTTTTTTTAAGCCCAATAGAACTTGAAATTGTATCAAATAACACAAATAATTAAATTGTAATTAAATTTTTTTTTTTTTTATTCTAGAGATTAATACATGGCATTAACATTTAAATATGATTGCATGCATATGTCCACCGCGGCTGTTCTAGACGAAGCGCATTCTGGACATCGAAATTCAATATTTTCAAAGAAAAAAGCATTGATCATGGTGCAGTAACGATCTCCATTGACATATGATCCGATGATGCCACCAGCGTGTAAGCCGCACCACACGGTGCATTTTTCAAGAAGTAATGGAACCTGTATGGTTGGTATTACTCTATTTGCTTATTATCAAACCTGTTAAACCAAAATAGTCTCTATTATATACTATATATTTGTATATATTTAATTTCAAAGTACACATATCCTTTGATTTACACGATCTATAAAAAAAACCGCGTACAGCGAAAACATCCTACAAAAAAACCAAGACGTAAGGGTATCTTCGACTATGCCGAAGATGTAATACTTTTCACGCAGGCCCTAGAGCACTTTTTTTATATGGGAGCTAATTGATCTAGTCATCCTAGGATCGTGAAATTTACAAAAAAAAAAAAATGGTTTTCTAATAAGAACATGAATTTGAGTATGTGGCTTGTATGAGAGTTATCCCTACTAGTGGTCCGATTCGGCTGATACCGACAAATGTGCAGCTCTCTAGCTCTAAAACTGAAAGACTAGTTTGCATACATACAGACAGATGAACAAGGCGAGATCAACTCGTCAAGTCGCGCTGATCAAGAATATATATACTTTATGGGAACTCCTTCTGTGCACTATAAACTTATAATACTACTTATTCACTACTTGAAGAGTATAAATATGCATAATTTCGTAGACTATAAGTGTTAAATGTTCAGGATTGTTAAGATGTCACTGATGCAATTCAACTTCAATATTAGAAGAATTTATATGAGATCGATGAACCACGATTTTGGTTTTAGGTCAAAACTCTATAGATCTCCTCGTCTTTAAATATGTATGTAGAAGAGCTCTTTCAACATTTATTTTTTTTTTTTTTTTTTTTTGTAGGAAATAATAACCCAATTTTCGCCATAATTTAAGTCCTTCACGAATATACTTAATTGTGGTAAATGCAAGTAGTTTTAGACTCCACTTCATGAGAATCACTGTCGTAATCGTTTGTTTCAGGAACCATGCCAACTAAAAACATCCTCATCTATGTCTTTTTCCGCCATTAGTTCTACAACATTCGCATCTGCAAAATCCTTGACTCCCTTCTTTTTCGATGCTACCTGCTTATATAACCTATAACCTGAGTATATTCATGCTCCAATGGTTATTTAGAATTCTTACCTTCAACTGCATTTGTGCGAAAAATTTTCCACCAGAATCACAAACAGAATGACCCTATCACTATGAGCTTCCTATTTTTTTTTTCATTCGAATAGTTTTCATACTAACAATTAGCCATTACCCATTCACCAATTGATCAACCAATTCTTATATTCAATTACAAGTATCCTTGAATTGCTGGAAACTTCATTATACTCTGTTGTTTCGTTAAACATATATGTACATATAGTATGTAAGTAAATCCTATTTATGTAAATGAATAATAATAACTTCAAAGAGTCGAAAGGTATCTTCATATATGCATATCGTACGCATGCAAACCAAGTGACCGTGATAGTGCATTAAAGCGTCGTTGGCCGACTGTTGTTTGTGATTCTGAGACAAAGATTCAAGATGTATGTATTTATTATATATATGTATGTATATATGTGAAACCTTGTCTGCTTATTACTTTTATATGTATGTAGTATACTGCGGTTTTAACTGTTAATGAATTTCATTTAATTTTAAGGAAGGTTAAGTAAATTTGTAATTTTGATTTTGATTGATTTTATTTAAATTATTTTTTTTACATTTTATTCCTCAATGTTCTTATATTTTTTTTTTTACTTATTTACTGTATTTCGAGGGGCAATCCTAATCTAAGATCAATTTGCAAATTCTGAAAGTCTTATGCCTTATTTTCTTCTATAAATTAGAAATTTTTGATAATTTTTTCAAGTATCACTTTTTTTTTGTTACACTTTTTGTGATCTAAAATATTGGAGATAAATTAACGTTTCTCTATGATGATTCACTTACATATGTAGGTCCATAGTCCATATGTTTTTTTTCTTACCAATTTTATTTAGAAAATTTTAATAATAACAGTTTACATCCCAGGATTGGTGAGGCTCCAGTAAGCTCAACCAATATAAAACTAGAAAAAAAATTTAATCTAATGAAACCAATAATCTATGTGGAAGATCTAACACATGGAATGTTTTCAGATGGTATTTATGGAGGTGGAAATTGGTCACGAGCATCATAGACTGAAAATTTTACAGCATCTTAATGTTGGAGTTACTTGCCGATCTCCACAATATCAATAGCAAAATTATGTACTATAATCCGCTATGATCGGCATTTATTCTATTATCTTGTTTGTTTATTAAATTTAAAAATTATGAACTACTTATGATCCGCTTTGATCTGAAGTTAGTCTATTTCCTTTTATCATTTTTTGAAATGATGTATTATGATATATTAGAAATTGTTGTTACTTTGCGTTGTAAAATGATATAAATTGTAATAGAAATTTTAGTCTTAATTCAGGACTCAAGCGCGCACCTATGCCGCATTAAACAAACATTTAAATAGTTTAAAAGCAATTAACTTTGTGAATTTCAGCCGAATCCCGATAATTCGAAATTGCAAGGAAATTGTATTTTTAACGAATTACAAAGGTGTCCGATTTATCGAGACTTAGATTTAACGAGGTTGAAAAAGAAAAATATGAATTAAATTAGTTGATTTTCTTATATTTTTTTAACTTTATTGCATATACATGGAATAAACAAGGTATTCTTAGTTCATAAGTGAAAGGTTTGCAAAGTCACTTATGGGCCGCAATGGCCCCAGATTCTCTGTTGGATTGATGTCTGGCCATTGAGCCAATTACTCCTAGAACTGAAATTGTAACTTTGACAGCTAACTCTGTGTTTTACCAGAAGCATACTTTAGATCATGTGGCTGGATAATCTCTTTAAGTTTAGCACTCGGATTGCGCATACAAAATCCAATAAAAATACGTATCTGGCCTTACTTTGTTGTTAGAACATATTTTCTCTCTATGGGAACAATTCTTTGGCAGGTAAATTATCCCTAATCCCTTATGCAATATTTAAGAATCCATTGAACGTGGTTCTTTTAGTTCCTTTTATCTGGCTAAACTGGACCTTAGGTGATTGGAAACATATAACTTGGTCATGCAAATGAATACTTAAGTGATTTGAATCAAATAAGTGAAAGGATCATACTAGAAAAATTCTCAAATTGCTAAACATTTACCGCACATTGTAGTATTGTTCCGTTTTTTGAAATGATCAAGCATTGTCTAAGCCATAAGGTTGGAGATTTTCCTCTATCCGGGATAAACAGATTGTTTATGACGATTTAGTTTACTACGAGAGGATTCATTCATTAAAAATTTTATGGTCTCTAGAACAGAAGTAATTGTCGACGGAGCAATTACGAATTGTTTCATCACCTGATAACGAATTTGCGTTACAAGAATTTTTATAAATACATAAATAACGATTTATAAGATGTTAAATATTCATTGCATTGCAAATAAAATTACGAATTAACTTGGGGACCAAATTGTATGACATTTTTACGAATTTACGGAGTATATCAAGGGACCAGCAGTTTGTTACGAATTATTGAGCACTGCCCTATAAAGTTCTATGCTAAGTTGAGACCATAGCCCAAGGAGTTAGTACATATTTCTGCCTTATATTTTTAGTTAAATTTGTTTCGTTTTAATGTGGGTCTTCCTGATAAGCTTCTGATCTAGGTGCACTCCCAGATATTTAACAGTGTCTTGCCTTGCAAAATAGTGGAACCGTTCATTATTAACGGTATAACCAAAACAGCTATTTCTGAATCTGAATCGGCGTTGTAAACTCAACGTCAGATTTAGCTCGGTGTAAATGCACTATTACATTGCTTACATTTCATATTGCATATGTCATCTACATATGTTGCAACCTCAACATTATGTCCTACTGGCATTGTCCATAGGATGGTGCCAAGTATCCGTGAATGTTTTTAATTATCCTCCATAACTTTAAACCGTAAAAACAAAATGCAGCATTGCATTTATTTCATGTTAATTCAGTTGGTATTTGTCATCAATGGTTTTTATAGATTTCATTTGGACATTTTCGTACAGTGTGGAAAACATCCAAAATTTCTGCATGTGATGATAATGTCTATAAGGATTGTATAGCACGTTTAAAGCAAATCTTGATTAGAAATGGTTTGAGGTCATCAAATTGTAAGAAAAAATAAACAAAATGATAAGAAACATTAAAATACTGCTAAGGAAAAAGGCTTCAATCTTTTTTTTTTACTCAGTTTAGACATTATCCTTTGGTATTGGAATTCTACTATATCAAAAGAACTATTGTGCCTCAATGGTATACAGCAATTATTTCTCTGTATACTCGTATATGTATGTAGTGTATAAAATTACTTAATATTTAGTTTTGATTTCTCTTCTTTTTTTTTTTTTTTTTTTTTTTGTTATCACAACATCATTTTGTTGACTGACCTATTTTTTGAGGTCATAAATAAAAAGATTCTTAAGAAAAAAAATTTACATAAAAATTCATTTTATTGCAAAGAAACAAAAACCCATTAAACCCAACAACAAAAAAAAAAAAAAAAACGACGATGAACATTTAATAAAAAGTTGTAAATTCATTTATTGACGACGCATTTTGTATTCGGTAATCAATAATTGGAATTTGTTGTTGGTAGTAATAAAATAAAGTAAAATGATGATCATTGATGAGAGAATAAAAACAAAAAAAAAACAAAAACAAAAAAACATATACAAAGTAAAAATTAATTAAACATTTTGCAAAACTTGCGGGAATTTTTATTTTCTTTAAAAAAATACAATAAAACAAGCAAACAACAAATTAATGCAAACCCGACTATCTATATAGCCGGTTGTCATACGAGGTTTGTTCAAAAAGTATCGCGAATTTTTGTGGCGTTATGTTGCTACTTATGCCGCTTACTTATGCTGACAAGGTCGACCAATTTTCGCCCAAATCATTGATTAAAATCGAAACATCGTCTGAGCTCGGGCGTCCGACACGCTATTTGTCGTTCTCATATTTACGGCCCGCTGAGAACATTTTGTACCACCGATAAACTCTGCTTTGATCCAAGGTAACTTCACCATATACCATAGTCAACATTCGGAATGCGTTCTTGCACTTAATTTTGTTTTTCACATAAAATTTGATACTTGGAAAAGGCAAAAATCGAATACAATCCAAAACACTTGCAAGCAAAACAGTTGTCAAAACTTAAACATGCAAGATGACTGACCTGGTCAGCATAACTGAGCAACATAAGTTCCAACATAAACACCATAAGAAACCGAAAATTGTATATGCGTAGCCTGAGTTAATTTGAAATTCGTGATACTTTTTGAACATACCTCGTATATCGTAAATAGTATAAGTACTTTATTGAAGAAATTGCATATAACTTAAATACAATATAAAATATCTACAAAAATATTTGTACTTATTATAACTTAAGCAAGTTGGTAATAAAATAGTTAATGACTGCCGGATGTTTGGATTTGCATTTCCAGACCATTTTAAGACTTTCCCAAGCAAAGATCAAGGAGCTGTTAGGCTCAGGCAGTGGACCAGTGTGTCGGGTTGTTATATTCTACTTCGTGTACTTGTCTAGGTTACCACATGAAATGGATATGCTATCCTTTATTGTATTAAAATGTTAAAAGAAGTCCAAATAGGCCAATGCATCATACGACTTATGAACCACAGGATGCGTGTTCTCCACCATAAGTTCTGCACTTAAGAAGAAGACACAGAAAGCCAAATCTAGCAAACTACTCATTTATAGATGTCATGCACTTCTTGGAACTAGACCTGCTTTCTCGGGAAACCATTTTTTGAAAACCTGTCTATAAGAATTGCCACTGAAGAATATATAACTAAATATTTTTATCGGATCTCTAATTCTAATTAAAATATATTAACAAAAAATAAAAAATCCAATTTGAAATGCTAGGAAGATTACTATGAACAACAGCTTCCTAGTTAAACAGACAGACAGGCAAGCAGCCAATATACTTAGACTGATTTCTTTATTCAACCAAATCGAAATATGACAACCTTTGGGTTTCGATATTTTAAGTATCTATTCGTATATTAAATTCACTTCCTTCCAACTAGTTAATTAACAAGTTGGCTTTTGTGTTTTTATTTAAACAAGAATGAAAATTAAGTGAGCCAAAGTGTGAAAGGTACCGTAAAAGGGGGCCTTCCTCTTCTAGTAATCGAAGAACTTAGAAAGTATTATAAACCTTAAACCGAAGTGATAATATTGGTACATGTTCACATCAGTGTAATAGCTAATTGGTAAAATGTTTAAATTGTTAAATATATAATTGTATATTAATAATGATACTAAGCCTTTGTGAGAAGTTTCGTTTGTATTACTTAAAAAATTCACATTTCCCCCACCAATCTATCAATAATGCAATGTTTTCGTAATGTCCCGTCTTCAATGCCCTACTCTATTTCAAATCTAATGATGCAAATATCAATCAGCATCCCAATCTATGTTTGTAAGCATTTTAATTAAATTTACTTAATTTTCAACAAGCAAAAGCCTTGTCAATACTTTGTTGGACCGTCCTGGCTATCAATGACTGCTTCCCTATATTGCAGACCACAGATTTTCTGAACATGGTTTAGTTAGAACTCCTTTTAGCAAATCCTTGTCAGTTATAGCAGTATTCCCTAATTTTCTTTAAAAAAAAAAAAAAAAAACCAATGGGTCTACAGTTTGAAGAGGGCTATAAAACTTTTTTGGAGCCATTCCTTCAACAAAAGTGTAGTATGCTTAGTATCGTTGACTAGTTGGATGATACAATGAGGTCGAAGGCCCAAGCTATCTACAGAAGGCTGTATTTTATATTCTTAAATGTCTCTGATATTAATATATTGTACCATCAGACAAATTACCAAACTCAAAATGTCCCTCTTAGACTACATTCTTTGTGCTTCTCAATTGGAACTAAATATTTCGTCATCAATTCCGAACAAATTGAATTTACATTTATCAGTGAAAAAATTCTATGTGCTTGCTTAAATATTTCTTGCCCAATACCAATCTAAGGTGCCTATTCTTTTCACTTATTAAAGGATACGCTCATGGTATTACTCCATAATACCCTTTGCATAGAATTTGGGTGATTATGTTTGTTCAAAGTATTGAAAATTTTACCTTTGGATTCTGATGCATTAGCTTTAAGATATAACTAATATCGCCCCGAAAATATATAAAAAAAATATACATCAAAGACCTAAATACATAGTAATAATGTAAATAATATTTCCACATCATCAGTACATCAGTTTTTCGAGATTTGGTTATGCTATAATCTTACAATAAATAGATAGTAAATGGATCAGAAATATATTTATGCAATTCAAAAGTATTAAAAGTAACATTTTATATATGCACATAAGTTGTTGTTAAATTATAATTGAGTACTTAAGAATTGACCTACAAACTGAACTTAACTGAACTGAACATGCAAGAAATGTTAATTAATGAGCTGATATCCATACATATCCATATGGAGTCTCTGATTCACTGATCCCATTTATACAAACATTATGAAGTGATAATACTAACACGACTACTTCTACTACTACTTCTACTACTACTACTACTACTACTACTACTACTACTACTACTACTGTGTGTAGTCTACAAAATATGTAAACATAAATAATTTAAAAGAAATAAATAGAAAACGTAAAAAGAAAATCTGAAAAAATCCAGTAAAAACTCGATTCAATTAATTCAAAAACACTTTTAATTTCCAAACATGAGATCTTTTTTTCTAAGAAAGTTAAATTTTCATTTGAAAAAAAAAAACACACAAAATGAATTTAAATATAAAACAAGATTATCTTTGATCATGTCAAAAGTTACATAAATTCCAAATTGGATATTGATCTATTAAAATATTCATATATTGTATTTTCACTACTTAATAGTACAATTGAAAATATGAAACTTATTGACCTAAACTATCGTACCTAAGAAATTGCTCATATACATAATTAATAATAATAATAAATTTAAAACTCTTAGGAAAAGAGAATCGATCTCTTTAGTTACCATATATCATTGGTGTATTTTCAATTTCATGAATATTGTGCTTCGAGGCTGCTGTACCACTTAGTAGGCAGAGGAGATAGGATGCACCCCAGAGCATTACTATCCATTGTGTGGAGAAGAATAATTTGGACTCCTCTTATCTTTTTCAGTGTTTACGTTTGGCCTTACTGGCATTAGAGACCCTACTCTTAGCTTAGCCCAGCTTAGGCTACCACCGGCATCACTTTCAGGGTCGTTACTACTCACTAGAAGCTACTAGAATATTATTTAATTAAGCTGCTCGGGTATTAATAAGACTTGATCTTTCCCATGTATGTAACAAAGAATATACACCAGGTTACTATCTGCATTTAGTCACTTAAGCACGATTTGATCAACATGAATTGAAAGACCTTGTGTTGTATAGCAATGTAAGCCTTCAGGTATATGATTTGTATATCCTATCAGTTCCAGAAAATGGATACCGTGGAAAATATTCTATGTGTGTTGCACTCTGACTCAAAGTAGATTTTTGATAATGAAAGCTCCATTCTGTTATGGAAAAAGTGAAACTGAATTAGGAAAGAGGGGGTTCCATAAAATCATTTATTATCTCCCAATGCTGTGGGTTTTAATATTCTTTTGCAAATGAATACATGTGTAGAATTGACAAACAATTACTCAATTTTACAAGCCACTATATGCACACATTTAAATTCAAGTTAATCAATAATAAAACATAAAAATACAAAAGCACGAATGAAATTTTAAAAATAAAAATTTAAGCAACAAACATAAAAAAAAGAACGAGGAAAACCAATAAAAAAATGTTTTTACTCAAAATTGTTATGTAGTAAAAATAATAATAAATAATATTGTAATATGAAGACAAGAAACAAAACAAAGTAAAATATATATATATAAAATAACACAAACTGAAACTGACCTAAACGGCCTTGCTAAAAATGAAGTTGGCATACATTGCAGGCAGTTAAAAATAATAATAATAATTATAATAAAAATAATAACAACATGAATAGTAAGTTTGTTTGTCAGTCCGTCTATCAGTCTATCTTTTTGTGTATGTCTATCCAACAAGTTAAGTTGTAGCAGATCTTAGCCTGTTTTCATACAATATGTACGTTTTTATGAAACTTACATTTAAGATTTGACTCGGATCTTCTCATCTTCATTGACTCAGTGCAATTGTCAAAGAAAAATACAACAAAATAAAACAAGATAACGTAATACGCTACAATCAATCGGAAGCATGGTGTTTTTTTTACTGTGGCACCCTAAAGCATCTTTAGAGCTATAAAATGGGGTTTTACCCAAAATTGAATGCATATAAAACGCCAGTCAAGAGGCATGAGGCATGTGTCAAAGTCTATATAAGTAGGAAAATTCAGTTTCTATCTTACATATATAAAAAAAATTTCTTGCAATTATTGGATGGCGAAAGTTATGCTGATCATTTTTATATAACATATATACTTTGAACTTAGTATATGTACCATTTTACCCTTTCTCAAGGGGTATTATAAACAATCCGATTGCTCCAATTTTAACAAACATTATCTAAATGAGCTTGTATTTTGACCAACTACAAATCTTCATTGAATCGTTGCAATTGTGACAGAAAAACAACCTAAGCAAATAAAAGAACTACTCAGGTGCCAAATGTTTACCCCAATTTGCTGCGTTATAGAAAAAAAAACATAATCAAGATTTGAAAACTTTTTCCACGCAACCCTGAACTCCTGCCTTCGTGTCAACAATACCATGCAACTTTCTACATTCAACCCTGTTATTGCTGAGAGACTGCTGGTTACAAAATTGACCTGACCTGCATTCAACATACATCTATACTAGGCTCTGTAATACCTGGACATTTGCAGTTTTCTACAAAATAAACCCTAGCCCTATTGTTTGCTCCAAAGTGAGGTCTTTTTCCGTACTTTCTTAGTCTTATTTCCGGAAATATAACTCGGAAACATCAAATTCTTGGTTTTGATATACATTATATAAGATTTTTGTTTTATCCCCTGAAATTTAGATTATCCACAAAAAATCATATTCAAAAAATTTTACGAATCTTCGGTCTATTACCAACAATAATAACATTCGAAGATTCTTGTAAGTTCTTGACCGATAAGCTATCCTGTTTTCATATAGTAACATAGATCTTTACTCTTCTTTTTGAAACTAATGTGCTGAAAATAATAATAATAAACGTATCATTCTCTTAGAAGCCAAGTTGTACAGTTAGTTAAGCGTTCTTGTATTTCGTTTTGATACAAAAGTTTTATTTAAGATGCCTTTACAGTCAACAGGGGCGACATTAACATTTTTGAAGCTTTTGGATCAGAAATTGTCTCAAATTATATGAAAAAATTCAAGAACATACATACATGAGCTTTACAAAATATATAAATAGATTAATCATGGATAGTATAGTAAGTAAATGAAATGACTGATAATAAAACCAGAAAGAAGGTTTTCTTCGACTATGCCGAATATGTAATACTCCCCTAGAAATGTTTTTTTGTATGAGAGCTATGCGATCCAGTAGTTCTAGGATCTTGCAATTTATGTGGATGATGAATATGGATCTGAAACTTATTGTGTTCAAATTTCAAGATAATAGCGCAAAAAACAAAAAAAAAATTCTAATAAGAACATGAATTTGTTTAGTGGGTTTGTATGGGAGGTACCCCTCCTAATGGTCCGATTCGGCTGATTCCGACAAATAAGCTGCTTATGGTAAAAGGAAAGCTTCGTACAAAATTCAGTTTTGTTCTCTAGCTCAAAAACTGAGGGACTAGTTTTAATACATACAAACAGACAGACAAAAGGCGGACAGACGGACAGGCGGACATGCTAGATTAACTCATCTCGTTGCGCTCTTCAAGAATATATATACTTTACTGAAGTCTAAGATATCTCCTTCTGTGCATTACAAACTTCATGACAAACTTATAATACTATTCACTACGTGAAAGAGTTCTAAAATCAATTACTTTGGATCCTTAGCATGGTTCATTAATACGAATAACCGACAACAAATGCATCAAATAATAAATAATTAAAATAAAATATAATCAAGAGGCGACAACTATATGCTTACTTGCATACATACATACACATATAATATGTTAATTGACGCTAGATATTGTTTGGGGACCTTAATCGATATCAAAAGGCTTTTAAATTTAAAAGTTTTTTGCTAATTGATTAAAGATGAGATTTTATACTGTATGTACATATATTCGAAAAATTTATTGCGTTGTTAACATCTATTAGCTAATAAAGTCTATTAACAAATAAATAGAAATCATGAATAAATATTAGTAGAAAAATTTTGAATTTAGATCATAATAAGTCAAGTTGATTGCCTGCTGCAAGGCTATAAAAACCTATGTACCATAACATATGTACCAGACATATGTAAGTTAAAAGAAATTAACAAAAATTCAAAAGCCAAATAAATTAATGCAATAGAATCAATTAGAATCAATTATGATATAAGATACTCTATAAATTTAATAGAAACAACAAGGTTTGGAACTGTTGATTAAAATTTGAATCCTTTCTTATATTTTAATTTATTAAAAAATTATCTTATTGAAACATATGGGAATGTATGTATTAACTCAATGCTTTGTTAAACTTTGAAAAATCTTTTGTATTTGTAGTAATGTGCATTATTCAAATGATGACCTTCAACAATTCTTAACATTGTTTTTTAAAGAAGAATTTCCATATTTAATCTTCAAGGCTTTCTTCAACTTTGTTTGGATGTAGAACTTGTCATTTTTACTCAGCAATTCATGTAGGAATTATTTCTGAATAGCTCTCCGTTGTATATAGTACATTCAATGTTTTGTTTTAATTTATTTATTTATTTTTTTTTTTTTTGAAGTAAAATTTACCAAAGTACCTATATAAAATATTTATAGATTTATATACTATTCATGACTTGGGGGGCGATTATATAGCAAGGAACACTCCAAGTCAAACAACATAATGGGCAGCTTATCCTATCATTTCCCATCTCACTCAGGCTCACTTAACAATTCAGAAATATTTCTTTCATAACATTTACATCCTATACTTGACTAACTTTTTATTATATTCCCTTATCAACATTATCTATTATCTACAATACTTTAAAAATGATCATCGAATCAAATCCTTGTCAATCCATTAAACTGATAAAGTCAAAAGTTCATTTTAGTTAGATTAGTGTAGGGTATTTAGATAAAATAATTGTTATTTCTATAATTTAACAATCAATTTCTTTACTTTTACTATACATATTGTAAACAAATAAAAAAAATTTTTGATTATTTTGATTATAATTTATTTATGATTTTGCATGAAAAATATATTTTTCTTAACAATAGTTTCATTTTACATTTGTTTGTTAATTTTACCAATCTCTTAATGGATTTTATATCATCTTACATACTATACGAGTATATCCTATATACATACTACAATATACTATGTATACATTAAAAGATACATATGGACATACATACATGTACATAAAGTAAGTTTCAAGTTGTTTCTCTGGTTTTTTCTAGTAAATGTTATTTGACATTTCGCATGGTTTTGCTAAATTCTATTGCGAAAAATTCCTGTTAATGAAATTATTTTTTCTTATTAAATAAGATTAGTAAATATTAATACATACTTGTATAACAATATAAAATATTAATAATAATAATAATAATAATAACAATAATAACAATAATAATAAAGTCTATTTGTGTTCATTTAACATGCTTACGTTGATCTTTATTATTCTGCGATCGCTCCATTTGAGATCACTTTATAGTCCCCCAACCATCACCATCACCATCACCATCGCCATAACAACGATCAACCAAAATACACATGGATCTAAAATATCCATTAAACCGAAACATTACCTCTTATCCCATACTTCTACTTATTTAACAACATTTCAATGTTTAATATATTTTATATATTTTCAATTTTTTTTTTTTTTTTCTTGATCAAATATTGGCATTTTTTATTGTCTCGTCTTGAAAGTGTTAAAATACCTTAAGTTAAAAGTTTTATATTCGAATTTGATATGAAATTATTTTTTAGAGCCACAATTCCTTTACTTCGCTCTCTACCTAAATGCCTTCCATCTTCAATTTGTGTATACTTACTATTGTCTAGTTGTTATGTACGTGAATTACCATATTTTTGTATTCGATATCTGACAATGAAACATTAATATTCTTCTTTATCTTTTTCGAACTCTCAAAGCAGCTGTGCTAACCATCTTCATTGTTCCCCTCCAAATTGTGTTTATTAAAAGAAAACTTAAATAAACTTCAATTTAAACTGAAATTAAATAAACTTACTACTAACTCACTCACCAATCACTCACTCACTCACTCACTCACTCACTCACTATATATGTACGTACTTATAATACAAAGGCATACTAAATGCGTCAAATCTTCCGAGTAATTCTTAACAGCAACCTTTCTTTCCTCAAGTGTTTTTTTTATTTATTTTTAACCATTATTAGAATACTACATACTTAGTACGTAATAGTTTCTCATTTGAAGGTAAAATCTGTTTTTAGAATTCTTTTTTTTTTTTTTTTATTATTTATTTTTTTTTTTCTCATTTATTTTTATATAGGTATGTACATATTTTGCAAACTTTTTCCGGTTGCGAATTGTACAAAATAATAATAGTCAATAGTTTGTCAACTATATTTTTCCGGAAAAAACACTTAAATGAGTTCCAATTTCCCCACCCTAAGCCCTTAGTTTGTTGCGAAAATATTTATACTCAATTTTTACTTCTACAAAGTTATAAACATGGGCGCCCAAGGGGATTTCGAAATCAGGAATTTCTATTACATAACAAATTCATCAATTAAAAATATAGTGCTTAGTTCATGCCACCCCCTTGGATAGCCCATGTTTAGTAATTAGGTCTAGGTCTCAGCCCACCCATTATAATGGCTAGTAATAGGTAATAATAATATATTCGATTTTACTATCTCTTGACTCATCTTAGTAAGTATGTACTTAAATTTGATAACTTAATTGAGAAAAAATTTATTATGGGAATTTATTTCTGGAATCGCCAAAATATTGTATATTCGTCATTGGATCATAAATAATAATGATTCAAAAAAGATTTGAGATTGGAATGACAGATATTTACTCGTAGTACTTTCACTTGATACCATATACAGAAGACTTGTTTTTGTTTTGCTAAGATGTCATTGTCACTCGAGACCAGACATTTGTGCGCCATTGATCGATCACTATATATTGTATTAATTGTAGGTACTTTTACTCTTCTTATCTAACTTTAACTGCTCTAAGTCAAGAAGTATCTGAAGTGGATAACACTTCATGAGAAGAAAAACCAACCAATTTCCCAATGGATACGTAATTAACTAAAAATAGTTCGATTGCCTCATCAGAGTCATCAGAGAGACACCAATCACTAGTCACAGAGTCACCAGTCACTCTGTAAATGATATAAACAAATTGAAGTTGAAGATTCATTATTATTATCATTATCAAAGGAAATGAGTTTTTTTTTTTTTTTTTGTATTATTTTTATTTCTTTTAATATTTTTAATTATTTAATTAAATAAGTAAATGCAGTGTTACTACTTACTATTTTGTTAAACGACAAGAAATTCAATTAAACAAAACAAAACGAAACGAAACGAAACAAATCGAAACAAAATCAAATTAAATTAAATGATATGGTTGTTTGTATTTTTTCATTGAACAATAAATAATTAAGTAACAATAATATGAACAAAATATTAATAATACAGAATGAATTCAGTGAAATTCAGCGGAATTCATATTCCTGGCAAGATTCATGCCTCGCGTGCCCCAGTCACTGTCCTTGGCCTTCACACACATCGTTGCCGTACATAGTTTGCCATTGGTCACTCCTACAATAATACAATATATACTTAATAATATGTATGTATGTAATACAGAATATGAACATAATAATAATACAATATATACGTACAATAAAATAATAACAACCGTTAAACATCACAATGCTTGTACATTATCACATCACTGAGTAAGATAGTCAATCTCAAACTTAACAACTCGTACATACTACAAATAATATCTCTCCTCCCTCTATCACTCTCGAATTTAGAGAGGAAACAATACCAAAGAGATTAAATATGAATAAAAATATTATTATCAACACATACATGGCTTTTTTGTCGTCATTAACTACTTAAATTGAATTGAAGTTTTCCTTTTTTTCTTTTTTTAAAATAGAAGTTAGAAGTCCATAGGGCTCAATTAGAACTGTTGAACTCCGAGGGTCTGCAAGTATGAAATTTCTGTTAGTTGCCTAGATATCAGATCTAGATGGATTAATTTAGACCACCGAAATGACATATCAAATGCTATTAAATTTACATTGATCAATGAGACTCACTTAAAGCTGGAATTAATGCTGCTGCCGGCACAAGACTTGCCCTTCAATAGGTCGTTTTAAAGGATTTAAAGTGTACTCATTCCAATTACTACTTCCCCAAGCTGGAAGTGAATAACTTATGCGTCTGCTGCCTTCCTTAAATGCAGTTGCCGCTAATCAGGCTCCCTCTCCGGAATCGAACCATGATTCCCAGTTACCTGTTGCAACCTTAATTACCATCAAAAGTTGATAGGGCAGACATTTAAAAGATCTGTCGTAGGTACAAGACCATACGATCTGATTGTTATTTAGAGTTCAAAAGGTCCGTGTTTTAATTGCATGTATTAGGTCTAGAATTACCACAATACGTAAATACTTTGTACCATCACAATGTCCTTTTAAAAATCTTGAGATTATACCCTCGGATACACTTCCTCAGTATCAGCAGCATTATCTTTTGAGCTCTTTTCTGAGAGCTACAAGGAAAACAATCTAAATCTGTCATCTAGTCTTTTCTCTAAATACTTAAGATATTGGATCAGGTGTAATTTGTGGAATAACTTATTATTTTTTCTTCAGTACTTAGCTAAGAAATTTACAATACTTTAACTTCTTAAATTATGTATAAGATTTAGATAAGATACCATAATAATACACCTTACATTACGAAGAGTACAAGCTACGATGACCTTCGACTTTGTGATGAGATATATTACTGATAAAGTCAATATTATGCGAAGAGCACCATTCTTTTAAAAGTTGGAATGGTTTAATACTTTTAAAAATTATAGCCCTAGTTCTCCCCAAACTTTGACAGATTTCTAGAATGTGGTCGCCAAATATAGACCACCGATGTTTGTTTTTGATGGAAGATGGATGCCAGTACATGTAGAATTGTCTTTCATATAGCGGTGTTGGGATATTCTCCAGTTTGCCAAAGTTTTTGTGGGGATTACTTTAGTAAAATTTCTTTTTACATCTCTGCCGTCCATTGGATGGATTGATATAAAAAGTACCGAAATCACTTAGCGGGATGCTTTGTCAGTTGAAGTTCCCTGATTTAAAAAAAAACCCTGAGCAAAATATTTAGGCCAATTTAAATAGAATACGAAATTTGAAAGTTAATCTATTATTACATACTTTCGTAGAAAATACAACAAAAGTATATTAACACTTCAGTCTGATATACCTTCTTGTATCGGAGACCTTACAAGACATGACATGATTTAAAAGAGACGACATACAAGATTCATGCCCTGTCTTGACTGAAGGCTCTTGAGTGATGGAAATGTATTCGAATATTCTTCTTTTATTGACATACTATCAATTCAATTCAAATCCATATTATTACCTATTATTAATTAGAAATTAATTAGATGCTAGGACTTCGATTCTATGATTCTACGATTCTATTCCTCCATAATCAATTTCTAAATAGATCTATATAGTGAATTGATGAACCAGTCCCAATGATTTCGTTATAAGAAGTCTCACTGAATTAGATTAAATCTATGAGATGACAAATTGTAAGGGTATTAGAAATAGGAATATCTTTCATTTACATATATTTACATTGTATATGGATATTGTAATAAACGATGTAAGATGAGAAGGGATTTCGAATTAAGGAAAACTGATTTCCGATTATTCACTCCTTACTTGTGGACAGTTAAAAACATTTCACTGTCGCCATTTGGACGAATAACACAACTTAATTTTTTTTTTTTTTTTTTATCATTCGACATTGTTAACCACCGCCTTATGGTTTGTTTGGAGGAGGATGTGTCCTGTTTAGTGTCCACGAACCAAAGGTTATCACGGTTGAGATGCTTGAGCCTCCTCCTGGAAGTGTTTATAGCCATAAAAGATGCCAACTCAACTTGAACAAAGTTATTTTCGGATACAACTGTCTGTCCAAGTTGAAGATCGGAAAGAATAAGTAATGATCTTTTGGTTTGAGATAAAACTTAAGTGATATTGAAATGATACTTATACTACACTAGTAAGTATCGTTTATGTTTTAAAGTCATTTCAATGTTGATAACTGATAATTTAAATACGAAAATCTCCAAAATGTCGACAGATTTAGTTTATTAATTTATTTCAATATCTTCTATACGATATACAATACGATTAGATAGATTTTATAATTTCATAATAGAATCTTTAATAAGTTAAGTAAAGAAAACAAGTTCCAAAAAAAAAAAAAAAAAAAAAAAAAAAAGTATCGATTAAAAGTATTTGTTCATCATTATGCCTTGTATTTGACAGTTCTCTGTGAGCTACATTGAAAAGTTTTCCTGTTATTATTATTTTTTATATTGTATTATAACTACTAAGGCGGATGAGCCCAAAAAATTAAACAATTTTTTTTTTTTTTTTTTTTTTTTTGTTTAAGTATTTTTATTATAATTTTTTCTGTCGTTTCTTTTTATTTTATGGAATTTAATGAATTCCGTTTGCGCATGCTCAATCAGGTGATTATTGTCAATGAATGGGTGATGGGGTGGGGGAAGGGGAATGAGTGGTGACTGAGTGGTGCTGGTAATTGAGTGACGATGAGTGAGTACGCCACTGGGCGATATTGAGGTACGCAAAGCGAATTCAATTTTTTTTGCATGAAAATAAATGAAAAAATATTTTGAAAAAACACAATACAAAACAAAACTGAAAACTGAATTTAATTGTGGGACTTTTCATTCTTTCATTTATGTTGCTTTGTTGCTTTAAATGTACATATGTATGTATGTACATAAAACAATACTTTTTGCCGTTTCTGTTGTACTTGTTGTAATTGTTATTTATGAACTCGGATGCTACGTGAGCGTTATTGAAAATGGTCATTTTATGTTTTATTTTTTTTTTTATTTTTTGTTTTTTATTTTTTTTTTTAAGTCTGTATGTACATGGTATATAATTTATTCAAACATTGAACTTTTATTTGCCTTTTTGCTGCTGTTGTTACTGTTGTTGTTGTTGTTGTGAATACTTCAATAGATATGTATGTATGTATGTACTAAGTAGGTACTACTTACTTAGTTAGAAGCAGAGTTTTGTGTGGCATAGTGGGAGGCTAAAGGGTTTAATGCAAAATTGCAAATCTATAATAATAATGATAGTGATGGACTATTATTATTATTCTCATTAACATTTGATCATAATTTTAATTATTAACATTAATATTCACGCTCTCATGAAACATGATTCTATTACTAGTTATTTATAACCTTTTTTTTTTTTACCTCCCATTTTATATGAAAAGCTTTCTTTAATATTTTTTTACATACCCGTTTATTCTAAGAGAATTTTCTCTCCGTATGCATTTTTCTTTTCTTTTGTTTATTGATGTTTTTTTTTTTTTTTTTTTTTGTCTTTATATTTATTTTTGCTTTGTTTACAGTTTATGCAAAACTCAAGGAAAATTTACAGAACACTTTACATTCATAAGTTCAATTAAATGTTTCAATAATAATTGAAACCCTAATAAAAAATAATAAAGTATAATAAAAATGAAATAAATTCTTACATTCATTACTAGATTTTTTTTTTTTTTATAACATTCCTAAGTTCAAAACCAAGCCCAAACGCCAGTCCCAGCCCCAGTTCAACCCGAAGACAGGTTATTGGTTCTACCAGCACCTTTCGCTAGCATAAGTAGCGACATACATATGCTGACTGTCTGGTCAATACTTTGCTTCCATATATTGTATAATACAATAATTATAGTTCCCCGTTTAGTTTATTTTTTTTTTTTTTTTTTTTTTTGCCAAGTATTTGTTCAATAAATTATAGAAAATAAAAGTCCAATTAGTTGGTTTGTCAGTCATTCAGTTGGTCAATCAGTAATACAATCAGTCAATCGAAGTATAATAAATGAAAAATCTATATGTAATTGCTGGCATCACATGAAATGTCAAGAATTTGACAAGTTCTGCGTGATTTCTTTAGAAATTGAAAGCGTTCTTGATAAAATGTTTCCCTCTTTCTCTATCTCTCTCTCTCTCTCTCTCTCTGTTTCTATTTTTATTCTTCTATACTTGGTGATAGATAGAATGGTATTAACACCATAGCATAACGTTTGTAACACAATAAGACTTAAGGTGCATTTAAATCAATAGACAACTTGATAGTCAATCAATCCGCTTGTTTGATTGATGAGAAGAAAGGAGAATGAAAATCAATAGACCGAATTTCATTGGTTATGATCTTAAAGAATATATAAAATATACATTTATATACACTATAAAAAAAAATGTGTTTATCATTAACATCACAAGGGGAAAATATTCTCTTATTCATTTGAATTTCCTCAACAACTGATAGAACTAGAAATCTAGGAAATCAGATCAGGTTTTTATTATATTTAACAAACTTAATTACAACGAACACTATATACCCAATAAATTTAACCATTTAAAACCCTTTCTATAAATAATTTAAATAATAGTTTCTACTAAACAAAACTATTCAAATTCGATCAATCCAATTAATATGCATATCCTGTAAGTAATATATGAAAGTCATATGTTTATCTTAAAAATAGTAGTGCTTAGTTTCTTCAAATTTAAGTAATTTAAGTACCAGAACACAGAATAGGAACTACATAGTACATCTGACATATCTACGGAACACTTTTTTTTATTGAATAACATTATAGTCCATTTGAAGAAGAAGTTAATGTAGTTGAACAGAATTTTCGGTGAGAACTGAAGTTAATGTTTTCTATGTTTTCATAAAACAAGTGAGCAGACCAGTAATTCTTAAACTTTTGTCGAATATACGTAACTCTAGACATTGTAAGCCGTTCAAAGTTTGTTGAAAATTCCTGTCGAATTAATGAAAAAATATTGATTTACCCATTGAGACATATTTTCTCATGTATGTATGTAACAGGGAATGAAACATTGGTTTTTCTTTTTTAAAAATTCTTTATTTTTTGTTATATGTACGAGACATACCTTTATAAGAGTCCACGAACCATAGTTTAAGAACCACTGAAATAGACAATCTCTTAAAATTCTGAACATTCTCGTTTGTCGTTCATTTGTTGTAACAATACAATCTAAGCTAAGTATGTAGTACCGCTTGGACCCTGTTCTCTCCAGCACTTACTCACTATTCGACTCACAACTCGACTCAATTCAACTCAACTCGACTTGTTAATTTAACGAACTCGGTGAACTGCAACAGGTTCAATGCAGAAATGCAGACACTGACTCAAGGCTAACCAGCTTCAGCTGGAATATATAAAATACAACTTAGTACTACATATGTAAGTATAAAAGGTATTTGTTTGTCGATCGGTCGTTCGATGATAGTTAGACTATACATCTGTGTTTGTTGTTATTGCAATATTCTTACAATATTATTGTACTGATTATTATACTTCACTTACACAATTCGACTGAACTCGACTGAACTCGACTGAATTCGACTGAATTCAACTGAATTCGACTCAATTTGAATCGATTGGAGTTGATTTGAGTTGAGTTAACTTTAAAATTACAGTTTGTCTAATTCAATTCATATAAGGAAATTTTCAAATTGAAACAAATCAATATCATAGATCTTGTATCAGAGAAAAATTTCAAAATAGAAGATGATTCTCTGAATATGTTTACCATATGTGTGAGGCATAAATGAAGAAGGGTCATGTTAGGTCAACATCAACATCAACATCAACATAAAAAGGTCAATAAACATTAGAGTTCACTTCATTATTTTAATCTATAAAAAATCTAGAAGTCAACTAATAAAATAAACTACCTGAATTTATCAAAACTCCCTCATTTTTTTTTTTTTATTCATATATGGTATTTTTCTTGTATTTATCAAAAGAACGAAAAACAAAAACATAACAAAAATTGTTTTGAATTTTTAAGAGTCAAGAAACTGTTTGCGGCAACCCTGAGCAATGACTTGGCCTAGCTAGGCCAGATCAGACCAGTCCAGGCCAGGCCAAGCCTGACTTGGATCGGATTGATTTGGCTTGGCTTGGCTTGGCTTGGCTTGGTTTCGTCTTCGTCTTTGACTTATTATTATTATCGGTTGTCAATTTGTTTTGTTGTTATTGTTTTGGTAGCCGGTTCTTCGCAAAATTATGCAAAAAACGCACCGATTTCACTTGAAAATCATTCACGAGCTTTATTTTGATAATAATTTATTTAAGTGGTGAGTGAGTTAGTACGAGGTAGAGAGATAAATAAAATAGCAATAAAAACGTAAACAAAAAATACCAGAAAACATATATCTACTATACATTTTTAAATGAATTTTGAATGAAGGCTTTCAAATTTTTCTATTTCTTTTTTGTTTTTGCATGTGAAACAAAATGGAATGGTTTGGAATGGATTGGGGATGGGGATGGAACTTAGCAAACTGCTGACCACTGAAAATTAAAATAATCACAAAAAAACTTAAATGCTGTGCCAATAAAGAAGAAGGTTCTGGGAGGGCAATCAAGTGGATCATGAGCGTATTTAGGCCACCTCCTTACAATTCAGAAATCAGAAATTTTTAAATTGTATAAATGAATCATTCAAAACACAAGATATTATAATGGTATGTATATAGTCATCTATATTTGTGGCTATAGTCCTGGTTCAAGAACCCTCCTGCGTTACGCCCATGAATGGAACACGGCACACTGCGTAAGCGGAAGTATTTTGTGCCAAAAAAGAAAAACACACGAAGACAAACACAAATTGGACAACAAAAAATTAACAAATTATTTGCATCACAGACAAAATAATAATAATAAATGTTTCAAAACCGAAAAAAAAAAAAATATTATCATCTTTTGTCTTTTTTGACTTGATTTGAGTTGATTTGAGTTGATTTTGACCGATATCAACTTTTGAAGTCAACAGAGTCAAAATGATGATGCCTTATCGTTCAAAGCAGAAGAATTTGTACAATAGATACATACTACAAACTGAAACTGAAATTGAAACTGAAAAAACTTCGTCATCATCATAAACATCATGCGTTGCGTCGTAGTCTCTCAACTTTTGAATCGAAAACATTCAATTCATTATATTTAAAAAACTGAAAAAAAAAATAAAAAGAAACTGTATGTGTTTCAACATAATTATTAATTATTCTTTTTCTATCATATCTATAGATAAATGGTTTTGAGTATATTGAAACTGATCAAATGTTTGTGACTTAATGAAGATAATGTTAGCGCCAATCTTTTACACGCTCCTAACAGTAAATGTTAAAAAAAACAGCTTGAAAACCCTGCTTGCTAGTGACGATAATCCGGTTGCAGTGAAAAAACTAAAAGAATTAAAAAAAAAATCATGTAATCAAATGAGATTAATGGCATACTGAAATATCATATATATCCTATATACATATTTACTTAAAAAAAAAATGTATCAATAATTTGAACGAAACACAACCAAGCAAAAGTTTAGATCATTTGTGTGATGATTAGATGATGAAATTAGCAATGAAAATAAGCAATGTCACTAAATGAAATCATTAAAGGACATCGGGAAGACAAAAATTATTGAAGGGCTTTAGACAAATCAGATCCAATGATCTAATAACCTGCCAGAACCGAGACAGTTACGAAACTTCAAAAATTTGAAAAAATTTCTTCGATCTCCACCGATAATCAATAATTAGAATAGTATACGTATCATAAATGCTATGCTATCCATAGTTTATTGACTATGTATATTAATACAATACAATATTTATTTTTTAAAAAATAAATTAAAAGATACTTGTGATTGTGCAGCGTAGCGTATTTATATTTACTTTAATTTGGAACTTAGCTCTCCACTAACATTTTTTCTGATATTTCTTAATATGTATTTGTTTTTAGTTTTTAGTTTTTAGTTTTTTTTTTTAAAGTGAGTTCAGAGAACTTTAAATAACGCAACGCAAATACATAAAACAAAGATTTATTATTTGAGGGCGGCATCAGTGGGGTTGGATGGCCTCGAAGAGCCACAGATCGGACGTTTTAGGTTTAGTAGTACGTATGTTAGTTTTTTGAAAAAAAAAAACAAATTCATTTATTTGTATGTATAATTTCTTGTTTGTTATATCATTGTACATACATATGAACACACATATATAGATAGGTAGATAGATATCTAGTTGTTATATGTAGTATGTAGATATTGTATGTTGGGTACTTCACAGAATTCATGGCATCGAATATATTTTTAACCAACGCCAACTTTAAAGAGGGCGGCGACAATGACAACGACCAAGACCACGACAACGTCAACCACCAAAGCGATAACAACTCAGAACCAAGAACTACAAACTATGTCTATGTCTATGGTTGAGGCTATTTAGAGACTGTGTCTCTTGGACTTTAGTTGTTGTTCTCAATGCTTTTGTTATTGTTGATGTTAATATTATTATTTTTAAACATTCGCTTGCAAGGTGAACCAGTGCCAGCCAGACTCATACTCATGCCCAACCCGGCTTCACTCGACTTGGCCAGTCTACCAAGCTAAGCCAAATCAGCCAAGCCAGTGTGCCAGTGAGCCAGCGAGCCAGTGAGCCAGCGAGCCAAGCTAGTAGCTTTGTTAGCGAAGTTAACAAAAACTATGCTACCTATGTTGCTTTCATTACGAATCGTTCCTTTGTCGGCCAACTGCGCATGTGCTCCGGCATAGACACATTCCAATTGACAACGACAATGATGACGTTCAATCGATCGATGGATTCTGAGGCAATTGAGACTAAGACTGAGACTTAGGCTGCTAGACAGTTGTATTGTATTCTATTGTATTGTATTGATTGTAGTTCGTGTGGTTACGCTCCAGTTATTCACTTGTTGAATGTATTAGTACGTAGTAACATAACATACTTAGTATGAACCATATCAACCTTGAACAATGATTGGGATTCTTTTGGCCATCATAATTAGTCAATTGTAGAATTATACAATAATATGGAAATTTTTTTTTTTTTTGATTTCATTTGATAACTTTCACATCACAAAAGCAGCAAAGACTATTCACCATCAATTTATCGAAATCATCTGAGATTTCATTATAACGGTTTTGTGCTTTTGTAAGAACCAAGCGAAACGTGCTCTATGAACTACAATCAGTAAGCATCCATGGTTTTTTATTTTGATTTCTCCTTTGAAAATCAGCCTGAACTTGCAAAGAAATCCAGTATGGCTAAGTAGTTGGGTCCAGCATTACCGGATCTTACAATTACAAATCGTTTATCCGATTGCCGGTTTATAATCGAAACAGCTGATGGCAGCATGCACACATTCGAATGTCACAAATTGATTTTCAGCTGTGATTCGAATGTTTTTGAACGTATGTTTTATGGATAATATGCATATGCATATGATATTTTTGCAAATTTCGTGAGTCTAAACGATATGATGAAACAATACTTATTGATTTGACAAAATTTGCTCAACAAAATTTGGTGGCATCTGTAACAAGGGAATGCTGCGAGATTCTGCGTAACCGTACGAGACAGTGAATATTGCAGTACTTATACAGCTACATATATAAATTTGAAAATGATATTTTTCACTTAGAAGTTATACAAAAAGTCTGGGAGTTCATAACTTTTAGACATCATAATGTCATGAATCATACTGCTGTTTATCTGTTGAGCTTCGATGTCTTCTATAAATAAGTATATAGTTATGTCTAAGAAAACATTGAAGAAAATAATGCGTCACGTTAGATGTTAGAAAAATATTTAAAGGAAAACAATCACAAAACATGTCCGATTTTATTAAAACGCTAAACGATGATTATGCTCCAATATTTTCTGGAAATACTGTTAAAAACTATCAATATATTGACAATATTTTTAATCATTTTATTCATTTTATCATACCATTGAAGAGAATGATCAAGAGTTCTTAAGAATACTTTTCTTTTCTTTTCGAATCAAAAGAATTAAGTTTAAGAAAACTCAGGAAATGTTTCAATTCAACCATATGAAAAATCTATATATAAAGAACTTACTTAAACTAATCATGGGCTTTCCAATCAGAGGTGTTATTTTGATATTCGAAGAAAAATGGCATTATTTGATATAAATGATCGGATGTTTATTTCATTCCAAAAAGGAAGGTATGCCGTTAATAATGGAAAACAACATCAGCTAAATGGCCCCCACGACCACGCTTACCGTAACTATTGGCCCAGCCTCATTTTCGAAAATGTTGGGTCCAATGATCCTGCCGGACCATAAACCGTACCAAACAGTCACACGTTGAGAATGGAGAGTCTTTTCAACAATAACTCTTGGGTTTTTCGAGTCCCAGATGCGATAATTTTACTTGTTTCGATGAAATTCGCATCATTTCTTTGTCAAATTTTCACCATTTTTATAGTGAATTTTAATAATTTGAATGCGTTGTTGAATCGTTTATCGTTCCATTTTTATTAATGGCGTAGTTTCTACTTGTCAAATGTCAAAAAATGACAGCTTCAAAAGTGACATCTA
>JBANCV010000032.1:0-81550 GCA_037040105.1 Amiota albilabris
AGTTTCATTCCAAACTATTTTGTAGTTTTTTTTCTTTTTGAAAAGTTCGGAAACTTTTGACACACACCTTGTATGTAGTAAGTTGATTATTCTAAAGTACAAACTACTTAACACTAACAAACTAACAACAAATACTCGTGCAACCTTTTTCTCTAGTATTCTTTATTTTTACAATATTTTTCCGTGAGTCTTGTATCTTTCTTCATTTAAACTAATGTGGCAGTTGTTTTGCCTTTAACAACAACTGGTTGCCTATCAATTTTTCTTTTTTATTTTTCGCTTTTTCTTTCTTCCCATTTTCACTCACTAACCTTGAGAACTTTTGTTGCTGGCACGGCACACTATAAGATACTTTACTCCTATTTCAGAAATCATCATCAAAAGCCTTCATCAACAAAGTTTTACTAGTCAAGTTCAAGTTGTCAGTTAAGTTAAGTTTAGTTGAGTTCAGTTCAGTTCAGCTTAGTTCAATTGAAGCTTGTTTATTTCTGGTCGTATAATTGATGTAAGTATTTGTAGCTACAGAATCATTTAAAATGTTGTTAAGATTTCCAAGGGATAACCGAAGTACCGAAGGTTCTTAAGATTGGCGATACGTGACGATTAAAAGGAGAAGAAGACAAGCTCCAACTTGCAAATTGTTTATCAAGTGAAGTCAAAGAAAACTATGTACTTCTGAAACTTTTCGAATCAAGTCTTATGGGAATCAAGATCTATCAATGGCGACACTTCTTACATCAATACACAATACTTATCAGTATAGTAGGCAAAGAGATTCCAGCTAATTTGATTTACTCATAATTATTAAATGAACCTCAACAAATATTTGTTTGATTTCTCATTTTCGATAAATAGCAATATTATCAATTAATAGTTACAGCCACACGTATGTATCTCTTGTAAGGTCCAGTAGATTAGATAGGTTACATAAAGATTAACTCGGATCTATACTATAAATTTGACGAACCACAAACAAACGAAAATGCTTGGATGATGTGTCAAAAAGAAATCCACACTCAAAACTGAAATTATATTATTTTCAGATGCAAGATTGTGTTTGAATTTGTTGTTGTTCGCTATACGAAACGGATGAGGGACGCACAAAAGGAACAAAATGAAATCCTAAATACAATAGAACAAAACCACATTGTCAAGCATATCGTATAATAGTAGTTAGTAGGTGTTTAACTGTATTTAATAAGGAATTGTGGTTAACCATTTCTTGCTTACTGGTGTGAAATATGAAAACTAATCATAATCACTAAGCAACAATCTAACTTTCTACATATCTATGAACATATGTATGTATATATCTTATGAATGTATGTGTATGTATATTGCTATAGATACACAGACTAACGAATGTTTCTGACAATTAATTAAAATTGAATGCACATTTCCAAGTATTTAAATACCATAAAGGAATAAACATAATCAAGTCCAATTTGCCATCTACGACGAACATCATCATCATCATCATCATCATCATCATCACCATTACCATTACCATTACCATCATAATGTTAGACTAGTCACTTTTGATTTTGATTGAAACAATGAAGATGATGCATTTAAGAGTGCAGCATTTTTCTTTGCTAAAATTTTGAATAAAATTACAAAACAAAAACAAAAACAAAAAAAAAACAGAACATATTTCCATTTCATGTTTCCATCAATTAGTTTTTTTCTTTTTAACTTTGCTTTGATTTGTCTAATTCTTCACTTTAGTAGCAGCAAAGAACACATGCTGTTTTTTTTAATACTTGGGTCTTTTGTCTTTTCTATTTCCTGTTTTTTCTTGTTATTCTTATTCATTGTTGTTTCATGTTTTTTGGTGGTGTTGTGAGGTAGCACCACACACATGAGTGCCTTCATTAAGTATCTTTCGAATGCATGTATCTAGGTACACACATGTGATGTCAAGTGAACACATCATACAAACAAAACAAACAAAAAAAAAAAAAAAGATGCTAATCGGTTTTGGGAAACTTTTTTTTTTTTTTTTTTTTTTTTTTTGAACAAAAGTTTCATCTCTTCTCTGCTCTGCTCTCTTCTCTTCTTAACAGCTTCTTATTTAATACTCTTTGTGTAGGTTTCGCGCTTTACCGCTTTTTTTAGTTTTGATTTAATATCTTTTTGGGTTGTTGTTTGTGATGCTGCTGTTTCATATCACAATATTTGGATACAAGGCAACAACATATTACGCATATACATACTAAAAGATTCAAACTTTATGCTATTTTTTGTTTTGTTTGTTTGTTTGTTTGTTTGTGTAGTCTTTTGTAACCGCCGACACCTCTCGTTGAAAATTTAGAGTATTTTTTTTTAGAAAATATATACACACATACCTATATACACATGTACTTATATTCATTCAAAGGATACCTCCTACTCGGTGTTGTGTGTGTGAAAAAGTTTCATAAAAATCCGTGCATCAGTGGTATTTTCATTCCCAAAACAAAAGACAAAGGAAGTAAGTCGAGAAACAAAAATATATGTACATACATATGTATATTAGATCTTGCAAAATGGGTTATGGGTTCTGGGTTCTGTTCCATCGAAAACATTCAATTTCAAGTTAATTGACATAGCTGACACTTTAAAGGTTCATACTTCTTCTTTCAGAAGGTGGCAATGGATACACTTAGATATTTACATGAAGACCTGCCCAGAATCACAACAAAAGAAGCTGTTGTGCTCCATTTCCTCATAGTTGATTAACAATTTGATTTAGATTTTGATCCATCAAGCAACAGCTGATACGCGCAGTAGTCACTAAAAGTTTGGACTCTTGACAAAGAGAAATCATCAACAGGTAGCCTTAAAACAAGAACTGTCATCCCTTCACTGACGTTTTGTCAAAATTTCACGGACCAACAGACAAATTAAAAGCCAAAATGAACTTTGAATAAAGAGCGAATATTAAGTTTTGTTTCAAACTTGGAAAAACTTTTCCTGAGACGTTTGAATTAATGAAGCAAGTGTATGTTTGGTGACAATTGTTTATCCTGTGCCCAGAGCCCATGAGTGGTTTAAACGATTCAAAGAAGGTGCTGAGGACACCAAGGATGACGAAAATCCCGGGTCAGAAAAGTTTCGTGATTACACCAAGTAACATTGAAATTGTAAGTAGATTTATAAAAAAAAAAGTGCCAAGATCTTTATCGCATTTTGACCGAAAGAGAGAGTCCTACTCTGGAAGGTTTGTGCTCGCTTTGTTGCACACAAATTGACTGATGACCAAAAATTGATCCAAATTTAACATTGCAAAATGACTTGATTAAAGAGTGCAGAGAAGAGGGGACCCAAACATGAAGTTTAGCATTGTTACTGGTGACGAGACGTGGTGTTTTCAATAGGAACCCGTCAAAGAGCACCCAAGTGAGCCAAATCCGAAAAGAAGCCGTCGCAAGTAGTCAAAAGTCAAGACACAATTGATTTGTGCTTTCAATTCCAAGGGAATAATCCACAAAGAGTTCGTACCACAAGATCAAACGATTAATCGGCTGTGTTCTTCGTGTAATAAAGTGTTTGTTGTCGCGTATTCACCGTGTGAGGCCATTATACCATAAAAATGGCAAGTGGCCTCTCTTGCACGATAATGCATCAGCTCATCGTACGACAACCATATTTTCACCGTCAACTACTCACCATATTCTCCTGATTTGACACATTGCGACTTCTACCTCTTCGGACAACTACATTTGACGGCACTGAAAGAAAAGCGCTATGCCGATATTGAGATTATATAAAAGGCATCGACCGCGATTCTGATGGACATTCCTACAAAAGGGCTTAAAAATTCATTCAATTTGCTAATTGATTGTACCAATGCGCAAGCAGACTATTGTGAAAAAAAAAAAAATGATAATGATAGTAATAGAAAACAATATGAAAATATCATCATCGTGCAATATAAATCTGGTCCAAAATTGGTTCGTGGCTAGTCCTTTTGGAACCAGCACTAGTTCCATTTCTATCCTTTTTTACATATATTCAACTGGTGAATTTAACATGGCGATGTCATTAGAAGGAGTCATTTGCCATCGCCTGCATTACCATTCATCAGTCTTTCTCCAGTGTTCATGGTTCGCTTCGTCGCCAGTGGATTTACTAACCACCAGGTGATAAGAAAAGGAACTAGTAAAATACTATTGAAATGGGGACTATTGCCACCAAGTATAATGCATGGTGTATCTAGAAATATGTGTGTAGAATGTAATATAAGTTTAAGGAAGTTTATTTACAAAATTATAACTTGTGTTTGAATTCATTTCATTTCAATTTTATTTGTCATTTTTGTATGATTTCCGTTGTGGCTTGTTTCTAAGTTTGTTTGTATGTTTTTAATGCAATGCAATTTCATGGTATTTTTCTGGATTCTCTTCCTTTCTTTGAATTCTTTGTATGAATACACAATTGTTGGTTGTGGTCATTTTTGACATTTCACTGAAAATAAAACATTTCCATTATTTTCTCATTTCCATTTCAAATCTCATAGAAGCAATCGACTTGTATTGACAGCAATTGCAATTGTAGTACATACTATGTTTTCGTTAAAACTGTGGTTGCTTTATTATTTACTCAGAAGTAACAATAAGTATGAAAAGTAAGTAGTATTACTTTTTTCCATTGAGTGAGCAAGTTGTGGTCTACATTCGAATTTGTCGCTTAAAGAACAACTAACCAAGTTGAAATCTGCCACAAACACAGAAAATATGCACTATACTGTATGTGAAAAGATGTATTGTATGTGTCAAACTGATTTGTCACAATACAAATTAATATATACATAACTAGCAATTGGTCAGAGCGATTGGACCCAAGGGTACTATGCAGACTAATCGAACTTAACGATATATAAGCGAATTGAAATTGTTTGAATTTCTTAAGACGCAAATCGTTTAGTCTTTCACAATATCAATGGTGCAAAATTTTGTTACTTTCAATGCAGATCTGACCTTAGGGATATGTGATGATGCTGGTCAAGTAAATAAGACGAATGGGATGAGATTAGAGTAATGTACATTTGTCGTCATTTATGTATTCAATCACGGTCTAATCGAATCTGATCGGATCAAATTCCCGGTCTTCATCAACATGTTTTCTTTCAATTCGTTGCTCATTTAAAACTCTTCTTCTCTAAGGCTACTTACTGACCAGCAGTCTAATATATCTACAGGCTGAGCAGGATCAGGAATGGAACGGAATGGAATGGATCATGTGTAATTCTTCTATAGAAGAATCACTTGTATTATTCTATAGTCACACCTCGAATATGATTTGATGGAACAGAAGTCGAAGTTCGTTTTTGTTTTTAGTTTTGTGAGTGACAACGCCGCACCCAAGAAAAACTGAAAATTTGTCAAAGGCAAAACCATTTTTGTTTGTTTTTTTTGGTTTATTTTGTTTTGTTGCCATTGTCATCTTTTAGATATTATTGTTGTACACAACACATGTGACGCAACTTTCTAAACAAAATCTTGACTGAAAACAGAAAAAGTCTTTCTATTTATTTCTCTCTATCTATCTTTCTTTTTTATTTATTTATTTACATTTTCTTGATGGTTTCTTTGCTTACTTGCATTTCTTCAAATCCACTTTCTCCTTCTCTCTATGTATTTATCTATAACATATCCAGATGTATCCATTAATTTCCTTCTTCAGTTTCTTTCAATTTCATCTTTGTTGCTTTGTTTTTTAAGGTTTATTCCTTTTATTTCAGTTCTATTTTAAACATCAATTGCTATTGGTTTTTGATCTACCATTATTCATTTTTCTAAAAGACCCTTTTATTTTTCTGTTAAAGAAAGGAACAAGTCAATGGATCATTGACTGAATGAATGTTCAACATATGTATGTATGTATGTCGCTCATTGACTGAACAATAACAATAATGAACAGGAAAAAGGAACAAAATAGGCATAGGCATAGGGATTTTTATCCATATGCTTGCACTTTAACTTTTTGTCAAACATCAGACTGACTAACTGCCTCACTGACTGACTTTTTCTATACATACTAGTACACATAGTTCTAGATCAGTTGAAATGATTGACAAGTACTACTATGATGATCGGCATGTCTACTAAGCAAATATGATCATCAATAGACAACTAAAGGGTCATTAAATTGATGCTTCGAACTTTATCAATAGTTGTTTGTTAACCGTGCTCGATCGAGTTTTCATTATAGAACACAAAACCTAAATTTTTCTGTAAGTATTCCTTCTTGTCAATTGGAAATGTACGATGATGAATTTGATAATGGCAAAAGTTCATATTGTTTGGATGATGTGTAATCTTAACTTTTTGATTTTCATCTGGTGAATATAATATTTTCCAAGACTTAGTAGAACAGTTGAAAGCTACTACATACCTACATACTATAGTACTACTTACCTTTGGTAGATAGAAGTGGATAACTGACCCCTTCTAATGCCATTGCTATATCGAACTTATCGTAGTATATATTTTACTACTTACGGAAGAAACCCAATAAATAAAATGATAATGAACAAACAAAACCAAAAAAAAAAATAAAAATAAACCAAAACAGCAAAAGAAAAACAAGGAAGTCTGAGAAAATTATAAAGCACGGATAACAACGAACGACAAATCATGTGCACGTTTTATGAATTTAATTCAATTTAATTAAGCAAAAAGCAAAAGATAAAAAAGAAAAACCTAAAAGAAAAAGGGACTAAAATTCAAAATTAAATGAAATGAAATGAAACGAAACGAAACGGAAGGAGTAGTAAGTGAGCAACAATTGAAGAATGGCTACAAAAGAATAAAGCCGACGTAGTCAAAATTCAATAGAAAAAAGTATTCAAAATGTCAAAAATTGCTGTGGTCATGGAGGGCAGGCAGGCATGCATCCAGGCAGACAGGTAGAGCCCATGGCGCCGATGGAACCGAACAGTCAATGATGAGGGTTAATGACTTCAATATGTATAAGGAGAGCAAAACATTTGAGATCTTCTTGTAAAAGGCGTCAAATGATATTCACATTTGCGCTTTGGTACATTCTTCTAAATTCACTTGTTATGGATCAGAAATTAAATTTATTAACCTTAAAGCAAGTTGAGGGTTCTGACTGAAACTAAAATTATTTGGGCAAAACTGTCAGGATTTTTAAAGGAACAAGAAAATTCAATATACTTAGTATGTACTTATATTTTTTGGTTCTGTCATTATCAGTTTAATAAGTGATGATCATGACGATGATGATGATAATAGAGCCATGAAGAAGTTATGTTACCATATTCACGACCGAATCGACTGATACACAATAAAATGCCCTTGGTCATCTCAATCTCTGGGTGCCGCCTGCCGCCTTAGGGGTGTGCAACAATCATAAATTTTTATGGTATTTTTTTTTTTTTTTTTTTTGTTTGTCTCCTTTTTATGATTGTTTGGTTTTTATATTTTTTCCTGGTCTTAAACTCTTGTGCAAACTTACTCTACATTATGCGTTCTTATCGACTCTTTATGCCCGCTCCCCCCTAACTACTATCAAAATTTTAAGTCTCGTCTTGTCCATCGTTTTTATTATAGCTCACTATACTATATGATTTTTTTATTTCTCTCACAGCTTTGATTTGAGATTTTTTAAGAAATGCAATTTCCAAATAACAAACACAAAATACAACAACAAAAAACAGCACAAATGCTTATTTGCTCCCCAGCGCGCGCTCGAAGACCAACAACCACTACTAAGACAAAATTCCAGGAATCAAAATCAAAACAAAACTAAAAAGAAAAATCCAAAACGAAAAGCAAAACAATACCGACAAAGAAATTATTGTAGTTTAGTTGAACAGTAGCGCATTTTGTCATTTAGGGACAACAGAATTTCGGGGCATCAACATTTGTGGTATCAGAGTAGATCACCACTACACCCAGGATCCCTTGTCAAGATCTGTAGATTAAATTTGTGTTCATGATCTACATTCTACTTTGGTTAACAACACAATTTCGGCGTCCCTAACACCTACATATTTAACTCACAAATACTTATATGACTCTACATACATATGTATGTACATGTCTGAGAATGTTTGTTCGGGGCCTTGGCCTCTTACCCAATTTGTCCCTAGGAAAATGTGACGCCTATGTATTTTGAATGCAAGTTGAGCGAACAAACTTCGCTCTCATATCATCACCCATCGCATTGCAATCTTCGTCGTCGTTGAATAATTTTTCAAAAGCATAAAAAACAAGCATAAAAATAAAAAAGGAAATCAAACCGAAAACAAAAAGCAAACAGAGTCACGGACGAGTGAAAGAAACAAAAACCAAAACAAAAACAAGAACTTGAAAAAAGAGCATACAAATCAGTGCTACGATGAACATTATTGACAAAGTATCGGAGAGGAGAGGAAAGAAAGGAAAAACAAAGGAAAGGAAAGGAAAAGGAGAATTAGAAAATTACACATATGTACATATATACATAAGTAAAGTTGGGTGAGTAGAGAAAAGAAAGGTACAGCACAGCAATGCCAATACCGTCAGTCATTTGAATGTAGCAAAAAAGGAAGTCATGAAGAAAAACAATAAAAACAAAATATCTACGTAAGAATAAGCAACCAGGAAAATATATAATAGAAAATTTGATAAAACAAATACATGCATGTAATACCAAGTCAAAGTTTGTTTGTCTCTCTGTGCATATTTCTTTTTCATTTTAACCTTTGTCATCTGCGCATCAAATTTACTCTCAGTCAATTTTAGTCAGTCACGCACTCGTTAGTTTGCTCTAAGTCAGTTGTTGTCTCTCTTTTACAACTCACCGGTGTTAAGTTATGGTGTGATGCTCTCTCTTGTTGGCTGCACTCACTCGGTGTTGTTCTCGGCCGCAAAGCGTTCGTTCGTTCGTTTGTGTGTTTGAATCGTTGTTGCTTCGTGGTTTGCACTTAAGTTCTTCTGCTTGTTTGTAGGTTTGTTTTTGTAGTTGTAGCTCAAGCTGTCTTTACATGCGCACTCTCTGTTTCTGGATAATGAATGCACTGTTGCTTTTTTTGGTTTTATGTTTTTTTTTTTGTGTTCTTAGTTTCAAAATTATTCGATGAAAATTCAATTCAATTAAATTTTTGTTTCACTTTGTATTTGACTCTCTTTGATTTGTTGTGTTGATATGAATTTTCGGTAATTTGATTTTGACTAATCTCAATGAGAAGAATAAAAACGCAGGTTTTTTTATTGTTCTTTTTTTGGTTTTGTTGTTGGTTTTTGTATTGTTTTGTATTTAAACAGATTAACAGATTCTTCTTTCTTTCTTTCAATCTTTATTTATTGTTAATTGCTTGTTGATACTAAAGGAAATAGAGAAATCAGTGAATAAGAATATAATAATCGCAATTATTTTTTAACAAGCAGAAATGAAGACACGCACTTCACACGCAACATTTACACATCATTCACTCAATCACCCTCTCAAAATCTCTCGACTCATTCAGTCACTCACTCATTCAATTATTGTATGTACTTATTTGCTTTTCTTTACTAACAACAAAAATAACAATGATGCGCCGCACCAAATAGCTTCTTCATCATGATTTACTTATTTTCTTATTGTTGTTGCTAGTGTTGATGAAGATGGTGATGGTGATGGGATGATGACGATAACGCATGCAACAGGCAGGCTTGAGACGACACTCATTGGTAGAGAGACACAGACTCAGCAACGACAGACAGACATACAGACAGACAGACAGACAGACAAACTAATGCAATTTACTACTTTGTCGCCGCCGACTACTACTACTTTTGACGATTATTTACGCGTATTTCTATTAGCTGTTTGCTTTACTTTGAAGCACCGCGTGCTGTTCCTTATATTCTTATTCGAATTGTGAATTATTTTTGTTTCACAAACCTCAGTGTTTTTTTTTTTATTATTACTATTGTTTCTTATTAAATATTATTATATTAATATTTTTCAAATTTTGGAATTTTTATTCATTTCTTAAACTTTTAAATTTTTTATTTTTTTTTTATTTCTTTTAGCACTTCACTTTATTCAATTGTTAATGTTCACTTGAAAAAAAAAGTTATAGAAAAAAAAAATTATCTTATTCACTTTTTTAATTGAAAACTTCAATGTTTTTGATTCCGGATTGAGTTCAATTTCCAATCCGATATTTCAAATTTTAAAAAGTACCGTGAAATTTCAATTCTGTACTGCGTTGTTCAATAGTCAAAATGAGAGTGAAATGCCAACAGATTTCAACTCAAGCAGCCAAGCTCCAAAATTCCCGCAACAGTGAAGCAATGGAGCAGAACAGCAGTTCAACAGAGTCGATGAATATATTCACTAACACTAACCCAAACACAAGAAACTTCGGAATTACTATTGCAAGCGTTAGTCGCCGACGAGAGTAAAAAGAACAGTGAGAGAGACATATGCAGTCGATGGTTTTTATATGGTTGCTGCACATATTTCACTCACAACAATTCAGGTTCGATCCAACGTTCAAACCAACTATGCAAAGACTATGTTAATTAACAGTGTCTGTTACAGATCGGACTGTTTGCAATTTTTCAATGTTAAGTGTTGCCGGCCAAAGACTATGCAATTCCATATAGTATTTGGAAATGGTTTATTCAACATGAAGCGAGTGTAACATTTAACATTTTCTCCATAGCAAGAACAAAACAAAACAAAACGGAAAATGAAAATGAAAAGCAGGTGGCTGTTACAACAACAGCAACAACAACACAACAGCACAAAAGAAGCAACAGCTGCTAAGAAGTATAATAGAGTTTGAATGCTTGTTGCTTGGTTATTTGGTTGGATGGTTGATTGATTGGTTGGAATGAATGTATGGCGAACATACAAGTGCAACTCAGTAGTACATAATTGGTAGTGAACTTAATCAAGCCACCCACCCACTTCCAACCCACTTGCTAATCAAATTCAACAATTTGGTTAAAGTGATGTATGGTTGGAGGATGGATTGATGGTTCATGGAACATGTTGATTGTATCTCATATTCAAAATGATGATATTGTAACCGACACAAAACTAAAAAAATTATAAACTAGTATTTTGGAAAAATATAATTTATGTCATTTTCTTATTGAAAAATAGGCAAAAACAATAAATGAAAAAGTATTGAATTCATGTCATGTTGAAGGGACTCAATAGATGTTGTGAACTTAACAGGGATGTGGATAGTGGCTTAGATACCTGTAGAATCAAAAAACAAAGCTCGAAATCCATGTTGATGAGTTTATCAATCATATTAAGATTGACTAGGGGCAGACCGAAAAACTCTTGGCGTTTTTTATTTACATATGTATGATACAAGTCGTAAAACTAATCTATAAAATATATATACACATATATATGTATATATACATTCATATGTGAATAAAGTTGATATAATGCAGTGTGAGTGGATCAGTTCAAGTCTGAGCAGCGCAGCACAGCTCATCTTGTTCATAGAAAAACTGAACCAAAACTAAGAATCTACTTAAATCGATATATGAGAGAAAGAGAGAGTTAGAGAGAGAAGTGGTGAGATTATTTCAGATCCCTAGCAATTGATTGCATCTAATACATACTATAAAGACCAAGTGCCAAAAACTACCGGAAATTAATGCACCTGTGCTATTATTTCATTCTTGTCCTTTTTCTTTTGTTTTATTCTCCGATTGGTTGTTATTGTTCTTGAAAATGGATAATGTTGTTTGGTTCTCATCTCTTCCCATATTCTCTCTCTTTAATCGTTTTATCAAAAGTAGAACATTGAAAAAGAAATGCTTATGTCATCTTATTACTAATAACAGTAACAGTAATACGTAATTATCATCAAAAGTTATTTTGAAAAAAGGAATAAATGAAAAACTAACTAGTCCCTCTAGATAGTGAGGGTGTTCTTAAGAAGCCAAAAACTAAATACCTCGGGCTAACCTTGGATAGAAGAATGCTATTGTATTACTTGAGGCTCACTCTAGTTATAGGCATAGATTCCAGTCCCACTGTCTTTCCAATATCCTGAATTTTGATTGCTATACTCATGTTACATTGTACAAATTTTAAATCATAGTCCATATATTCTTATTTTTTTTGATTAGTTTGCAATTGGCAATTAATGTGATATATTCGCAATATCTTACTAGATTAAGTGAATAGGCTGATCGTCATAGGGGTGAGTTCACCCAGAAGCGGTGGCGGTACATGACTTGCAAGAACTTAGTAGCAATTTGTAAATAAATAAGAAACTATGTGGGAAAGTACAGCAGTACTTAGATAAGTAAGTTAGTAAACAAGTACATAACTAAGTATATAAATACATACATAAGTAAGTGAGAGAATGTAAAACTGAATGAATAAGTTTAGTTGATTTTAGCAGCAGAAAATCCACATACGTACTTTTTAATAATTAATTAATAAGAAAATACAAAAATCCATCACTACCTATTTTACTTACTACTTACTTAGTTATTATTATCGCTAAAGAAAAGTTGAAAGGAAGTTTCTCGAAAAGTAAGAAACTTAATACATATGTATGCATGCACATTAAATATGTCTATATTTTCATTATTTGTATACTCTACACACAGTGAATAATAATATTATAAGTTTGTCATAAAGTTTGTAAGACACAGAAGGATAGACCCCTTAAATTATATATAATATATGTATTGTATATGTATATTATCAAATCGACGAGAAGGCTTGATTTAGATATGCTCGTCTGTCCGTCTGTCTATCTGTTCATCTGTATGTACATATGTATGCAAACTAGTCCATCAGTATAAATTTGAGAGTTGAAATTTGGGATAAAGTTTTCTTTTTACCTTACACTTCATAATTGATGGAATAAGCCGAATCGGAACTCTAGGAGGGGTAGGAGGGGTAGCTTCATATATCAGTATAGCTTCGATATAAAAATTAGGGTCCGAAACCTTAGATAAATCAGTACTGTACATATAGAAGTATGCTCAATCACAGGAGGAGCATAGGCAAAAACTTGTTCTAGAGGATGCGTGAAGAGTATTACAGCTTCGACATAGCCGAAACTAATCTTATTTTTATTTTTACCCAAAAGTTTTTCTTCTTCTCTTATTTGCGCGTTTTTTTGTTTTTTTTTTGATTTGTTTTCTTTTATTTTGCTTTGTACTATATTCTATGTAACATATTGAATATATACTATGTATGTACAAAACATATGTATACTACATATATACATATGTGTTTCTATCCACGGAGACGTGTATGTAATGCGTCTATATATGTTTCTGAGTTTTGTTTATGATAATAATGATAATGATAATGATAATGGTAATGATGAAATTGATGCTGCACATTTAAGTTTTGATATGCGACTCCTGCTGCTAATGCTGCCGCTATTGCTACTGTTTTGAGTCATGTGAGCCTGTTCAGTGAGTGTGTGTATGTGTGTGTATATATATAGATAGTAGACACATGTATGTATATCAAATCGAATTGAATTGGTGGTGATGGTACATAGCTTCTCTAAACTACATAACATTGTACTTATATACTTAATTTGAAAACTCAAAGAAATAAAAAGGAAAAAGGAAAAAAATTGTTCAACTCATTACTCATTCAATTAGATCAAATGTATATAGTTCATATGTAGTTCTCTAACTCACCTTTGAGAAAAAGAAGAAGAGAAGAGAATTAGTTACTTAAGTACATACATATGTCATTCAATTTATAATAATTGACTTAAAAATTTAAATTTCAGAGAATAAAAGAAATTAACTTTTGAAATGCTTGTTAAGCCTTTTCAATACAAGCGGAATCAATTATTGAGTCTGTACTATCTTCAAATCCTAAATCAATAAATGGTGATCGATGTCGTAAGAAAACCACAGACTCCTGCTGACTCTGTATACGATATGTTCGTAAGGCGTGAATTAAGGCAATTAAGACTTAAGACCTAAACTAACACAATAAGCCTATCGGCCAGGGATAGAAGGGAATTGTTGGGTACTGGCGATCTACTTGTTGACAGGAGTACAAGATTTCCTATTCATCAAATACAAAAAGTGACTCTGTCTATTGCATTCGATGTTTGAAAATAAGCTTTAATCATAAAATCCTTGTAAGGAAACACAGTATTTTGGGCTGGGTTATTCTGGTTAAACTGCATTAAACTTTTAAGCAACAGCTAATAATATCCTATTTTGGGAAAGCCATAATGCCATAATAAACGGGTTCTGTAGGTCAGTGCAAACAGCATTAACTTAATGCCGGCGAATTGTGTTTTGGCTTAGATTTGGTTTTATAAAGATTAGAATTTTTCAAAAACAAAAGCACACACAAGAATATTCGTGAGTGTATTATGGTATTACAAAACAAAGAAGGTAATTTTAAGAGGCTTCAAATCAAAACAAAAAAAGGTTCATTCGTGCCACTTCACAAAACCAAGAAAAAAAAAACTATCATCTTCAAGTTCTCAATGAAACACACAATATACACTTGCTTGCACATGGGTAAGGAAATCAAATAAATTATAATGTCTTCCTTATGCTGGAACTCAATGATGTCTGTGGTGTAGTACAATATTTACATGTGTATGAACTGAAAACCAAACTACGAACGAGATGAGGGTTGATGAGGATTTGATAAGGAATAACAACAAAGAACAAAGAAATTAAGACAAATTAAACAGGTTTTTATTTCTGTCCCAAATAAGTTGTTCTTGTGGCTTAACACAAAAGAATTTCGATTTTTCTTTTTTTTTTTTTTTTTAGTATTTTTTGAAGCACATATATACAATATCTACGCACTACACCACAAATCCCCATGTCGGTGGAAAACAATGTGAGAGAGGTTTAAAGGGGAGAGAGAAAGTCATTTATGCAGGTAAAGTTTCATTTCAAAAGAAATAAGGAAACAGTGAAAATTATAAATACAAGGCGACTTATGCATAATAATTAAATGATATTTACAAATAATTTTCATTTGAAAATGAATTGAATTGCATAGACAAAGAATACAATATTTATGGAATCAATATGGTAAACAATTTTCATTTTTCACATGAATCAATTGTGGCAGCATTTGCACTTACTAAGAACCGAAAGAGTTCGGATTACCTAGTCTACATACCAATCTATAATTGGAGAACTCTGGTCTTGAAATACTAGACAGACAGACAGGCGGACGGACAGACAGACAGATGAGTAAATCGATTCTGCTTGTCACGACACTCAGTTGATTCTATGCGTTACAAACATCAAGAAAAAGTGATAGTTACCACATATTCACTCTACTGAGATACGTATGTATGTATAAGAATTGTTTGAAAGACGGGACAAATTCATTATTGAAAGGATTTGATTTTTGTTGTTTTAAAACTGTGCCTCTGTTCTTGTCAAATGTCGCATAACTTCACAGAACATTTTATATCTTTCATTGAAATAGAAACAAAAATATTTGAATAACAATAGGAAAAGAAAGTTTATTCTAAAATTATAGTAAATTCAGATGAGAAATATTTCATTCTATATATTCTGATTATTCCAATCTTATAGTATGTACTACTACTGCACTTATGTTAAATCGGCAAAGAAGCAGATGCAATTATCAGTATATAAGAAAATGAGAGCAATAATCTATGCCTACCATAAGTTACATATCTATTGAAAAGATCCAACTATGCATCCCCAAAACCATTCACCATTTTAATTACATATTGTACACTAAATCGAATCACATTGGCCAGAGTACAAACTCAATTAAATTCCGAATAGAGAGCAAAATAGGAGAGTCATGCCATGCTGTAGAGAGCAACAGCGCAAAAAGAATCAATCAGTTGACATTTTGTTAGCTATAAGTTTTTATTGTCTCATAAAGGTTAATGGTTAATTGAATGGTCCATATCCAGTTGAATGTAATGCAAGATGAGTTCAACAAACAGATTAACAAACTCTTAAGTAGCCATTTGTTTAACATATGTATACTCGTAGATACAATAATTTCAATTGAGTATTGATTTAGGTCAGTGCAGATAATACAAATTATTGTATGCGTCTGAAGTCTGGTTAATTCGATTTACTATTCATCCATACCAACTAGTTTAATCATCTGTTGACATGATTATATACATAGTACCATATCTACTGCTTACAATCTTGTTATTTCATTATGAAGTTGTTACAAAAGTTCTTCCACTTTTTCTTCTCTTTTTTCTAGATTATACGAGTATTGAACAATATCTAATACATCCAGAGAGGGATGATAGGAAGCTGGGAAATGCCATCAGGAAAGAATAGCTTTTAATATATATATACTGATACTGGCATCTTTTCAAAACAGTTGGCATCGCCAACCAGACCAGTGTAACGTTTTCCAGGAAGAGATCCCCATAAGCATAATGATTTATGTTGATGGCCAGGTTGAAATCAAGTTCTGGTGTCCCACTGCAACAAGAGCAAAATTATTCGTTGCACAGTGGCCGCTCTTAAATAAGCTCGGCAGCACTCAATTATGCTAATCTGGATGCCTAACCATTCTGGTTTTATTGGTAACGAGATAGAAAAGATATCCTTTAAGAACTGGAAGCAAACATCAAAGAGCTGGTGTCGCTTGGACACTCTGGTATGCCACCAACTGATACGAATGATGACAAGAGTGCTAAGGGGTCGGAGAGTATTTAATAACTCATATGTGACTATACTTCTCTTCTTGGTAGACGATCTCGTCTTCTCAATATACCGTTCTTAGAGGATTTGGGTTGTTTGACAAAATTGCCACTAGGGGACCTGGCTCTGTTCATGAATTCCTCAAGATACGAGTAGTTTTAGTGGTAAAGGGTGAGTTCTGTACCTTATTAGAAATACCCTAACTTTTTGATTGCACTGACTCTCCATACTCGCTTATAATCATGCATCACAATAGGCCGTAAAGCTTCCTCGTGAGCTCGCATTTATTCGCGAGCTGCTTGTTTAGCCTAACAACATTTTTCAATAGTTCTTCATTTCATATTTTCGTCACTTTAACTTTTGTTATTGAAATTGTATTGTGGGGAATATTATGCAGATAGTAAATAAAAGAAAAACCCACAGCAACAACAGTATTTATTGATAAGAACCATAAGAGCGACAAACTAGATAAATAAACAGGAAAAATTTACTAATTTTGTTGACAAGGCGCACAGGTGAGAATTTATCACTTGATGATTTCTTTTCATTGTTCATTTGTCCATTCTGTCCACTTTGTTCTTTGTTGATTGGTTGAATTATGCATTTGATTTTCTTTTCTTTTATTCTACTACTTATGTGTAAACATCGGAAAACACAATGAAGAAAATAGAAATAAAACATTCAACAAATGAAAATAGATTGACTACGCTTCTACTTATAATAGAATACTTATGCACAAATATATGTATATTGTATATTAGGAATAATAGAAATTATTATTGGATATTAATTACTTTTATTAAAGATGATAATCATAATTTAATAGTAATTCTTAGAAACACTTCAAAATGCCTTTAAACCTTAATTTATAATTAACTAAGGAGCAAATACTGAGCACGATTGGATACAAAATGATATGTAATGTCATGATAATATTTACAAAAAATTATATTGTTTAAAGAATTGAGTTTAATGTTATTTGTTTGTCCAGTAATGAAACTAAACTCTAGCATCATACCACAGGTTGAACAATTTCGATACCTCGATCTGATTCTGAACAAGCGTCTCACTTGGCGCGCCCATCTGGGGCCATACAACATAAAAAAAATCCAAGCAATGTAAAATAAAGTCCTACAACGTATAACGGGCGGACCATGGTTCGTCGACTTTACATCGTGACTTGAAAATGCCAACGATACTTGAGCAAGTAAATTTCTTTAGCAGCCGCTATAAGGATCGACGGCTTCAACACCCCAACTCCTTAACAAGGGCCCTAATATGCAACAGAACTGCACGGCGGTTAAAACGAAAGGAGTTCGTAAATACCTTTGATGTCAAATTCTTCGAAGCACAATTGACGATAAAGGCAATACCAATGTTTAAAAAATTTCGGCTTGATTTAGCGTTTATTTAAATAAAATGAAAACAAAAAAAAAATGCTATTCGAAATGATGATTCGAATTCAAACAAAATCCAATCCTTTGTATTATCATTTTCGAAAAGATTTATTCTTCTATGTATAATCAAAGGACAATGGGAAGCAGTAATGGAAATCACTTGGCTACTAGCAAGCAATATCAACATCAATATGATGATTATCAATCATTGAAACTTATTATGGGATACGCATGTACTAGAAGACATGAGAGGCAATTGAAATTTGAAGACCATTTAAATATTCAACACAATTGTTGGCACTTTGGAATACTGTACTCTGTAATACACGAGCAACGGGAAGCAATTATGTTCAAACTTATTAGTTTAAGCAACTGAAAGGAGGAAAGGAAATACAAAAACAATTTAACATTTGGAATAATTGAAATTGCGGGCAAAAGTTGGTTCCATATTCGTCTACGTATAATGTTTTCTCATGTATAACAAATTTCACAGAAAAAAAAAACAAAAAACACACACAACGATATAAATTTAAATAAATATTAATTTAATAAGAATAAAAATATATCTGGCATATTTAGCTTTAAAGAAGAAAGATACAATTGTATCTACATATACAATAGCTTATCTTCTTACACATCTGTTTATGCGTGTTCCTGCTTGAATGTCAATATATAATAACAATAACAATAACAATAACAACAACAATACAAGAATAAAAACAATATGAGTAAGTTGCAACAATAGGAAGGCATTGTTTATTGCCACCTGAATTTGCTCTACTTGCAACAAAATATACCAAACTCAAATCAACTCAAATCAACTCAAATCAACTCAAATCAACTCAAATCAACTCAAATCAACTCAAATCAACTCAACTCAACACTAAACTGAACTCAGCTGAACTCAGCTGAACTGAACTGAACTAAACTCAACCAAAGTTGATTTAATGTAAAAAAACATCATAGTTTAGTGAACATAAATACCAAGTGAGTAGTACTCATATTATAGAAGATAATGACTTGTATACTTAAGATAATGAGAAATATCTATGGAAGCAGGGAAGTTGCTATCCCAGGACAGATCCTAAGGGTCAAGGTAAATCATTAAGTATTCGTATAACGTTGATAAAGATTATGATGATAATAAAAAATGAAAAATATGGATTATGATTAAAATTGAAATAGAATTTTAGAATTTTGTGACAATTGGGGATAAATTCGACGATCGTTTCAGGGCTACTGCTTACTTTCTAATAATCAGAGTCGGGATTTATTCAGTGATATGGTAATTTTATCATACAATAATAGTACATAATAATGTAACTAATATTGTTGATATGAACAAATAATAAATTTGTTATTACTGTTGATTAGATTACAAGTGATAATGACTGATAAGCAACTACCACCAACATCATGATCAAGTTGAAGATTTGAATTACAAAAGAAATTCCTTTAATGGACTTTGTCTCTCTCTCTGGGTCTGTTTTCCTATCACTAGTACATAATCATTATCATCTATCTAAAGTTCCTTTACGTACAGAAAACCTTTAAAAGAAAAAAGGAAAAAGAAAAATCTCTCCTTAACTATAATACTAAAAAAGAAATGTCACCTGATGTGGTGGGTTGTTCATTTGTTGTTTGTGTTTTTGTTGTTGTTGGTTGGCCAATCTAACACATATTATCTACATAGTATATATATTATAAACTTCTTAAGCATGTTAAGTTTCAATTGCATAGATCCAAGGTACAAATAACAATGATGATGTACGACCATCTAATGACCTTTGCCAACCTACCGCACCGATCACTTCTGATGCCAACATCTAACATATTATGGTAATCGATTGATCGTGTGAAAAACAACAACAACAATAATAAATAAATAATAAAAAAATAGAAAATGAAATCCTAACCTATCCTATCCTCTTCTATCCTATCCTATCCTATCCTATCCTATTCATTTGATTATAGTTTTTAGACATCATTGAATTGCAGCCGCTGGCTGCATTAAGTTTCTGATGCACCATGTTTCTGATGAATGATGAATGGTAAAAAAATAATGATCACATCATGATGTTGCATAAATCTCATATCTCATATCTTATATCTCATATGTATATTGTGTGCTATTTCTATGTATTTGTGTCTCTTTGTTATGGGGTCATCATCAGATTAATGTGTATTAAATTTGAATTGACTTTACAATTCTTTGGTTGCAAGGATGATTATAATTTTCATAGATCACAAAATATTTTCAATTGTAGTTTTTCTCAGTTTATTATTGAATTTCGGATTATGTAAGCCAAATACAAATGTGGGGAGAGACCAACCTACACTTCCTTACTTACACTGTTGACTGCAAAATTCAACTTGTATCTGCATAAGATACAATTTTAAGGAAACAAAAGGAAGTAAAGTAAGCAAAAATATAATAATAAATGTTACCCGCATAAAATGTGACACGAATGTTCTTGATGATGACGGCGATTCTGATGATAATGATGATGATGATGACAATGACAATGACAATGAAGATCTACTAAGGGCTGGAAACCCAAGACAAAGCAGTCAAGGCTTTGCATCCATTTATTCAGCCAATTGAGTTAAACAGAGTGCGAAGCAATGCTTGCTTTAGGTCCACATCGGATCGAAATCATTTGAAGTACATACATACAAGCAATAACAAGAACAATGAATGGGAAGAGTGGAGTTTGGAGTGTGTTTTTTTATCTGTTTGTTTTTGCCTACATACATGCATGGCATGCATACATACATATGTCAGCATGTACATGAATAGCATTCATTCTTTTATGTTGGGGCCACAGAGAACCAATACTTCCAATACTTCTTTTCAACCATTACCTTCTTATTCATTCATTGTCACTTGTTAAGTGTAAGTGTGTCTTTGTCACATGAGTAGGGACCCACCGAGCGACAGTTTGTCAGACCGGTCACATTTTGAAGAGAACTGAATAAGAAGTTGAACAATTTCAAGCTCCAACTCCAGCAAGAAAAAGAGTCTATGCAGTATGTGCTTATGTAAGTATGTGTGGTCCTGGTTTTAATTTAACAAAAAAAAAAAACAAAAAAACAGCTTAATAAACACGAGTCCCAACTGACGACGTTAACCTTTAACTTTGTCTACTCTACTCTCTATGCACTCACCCAATCATTCAATCAGTTGTCTTGATCACTACTTGGGTGGGTCATTATCGTGTAACTTTATGTCAAAGTAATTGAGAGAATATGCTGTTAATATATAAATACATATGTATGAAAAGTACGAGTTACATTAACTAAATGATTCGAGGTCCTCTTCTCCAGATTCTCCAGATTTACATGACCAAGGAGGAATTTTAAAATTTGATGACAGCACATTACTTCATATTTATTTCACAGATGTCCATTTCAGTGAAAGGCGAGGATGTACGGGGTCGCCAAGACGAACATGGCAAATGTCAATCAAAATCAGCTGATCACTCCAGAAATGATGAAGAAACTTCAAAAAATGTTACTGGATGATCGTTGACTAAAAGAAATTAAGATAGCTGATGTGGTAGGCATTGCATTGACATTACATTTTGGACTGAAAACCTGAAAATGAAAGAGCTGCACGCAAAATACGCACAATAGAACAAAAACAGCATCGTGAGAATGTTTAAAACGAGTGTTTGGCGAAGTTTCACATCAATAAAGCGGAGTTTTTATGGCGATTCATAATTATAGACGAAACCTGGAGACTTCACTTTAGTTTTTGGGATGCGCATGGAATAATTTTCATTGATTATGTTCAGAAAGGGAAAAACAATCAATGGCAACTTTAAAAATAAAATTTAGATTTAGCCCACTCGGATTATTTTCTATTTGCAAACATGAAACAGAAATGGTTTGGTGGTCAAAAATTTGTCCACAATGAATGATGACTTCGATGCATAAATCAACAATATTGAAAAGAAATAAATGCATGCAAAGAAAAAGGAATTTTATTCTTGTCCTTTTAATTAAGAATTAAATAATCTTGCTTACTGTAACGAAATAGTATAACAATGAAATACAAAAATATTGATGAAAATTCGTTGGAAAATTAATTAAAACAAAAGCTTATCTCAAATTTGAAATGTAAAACTGAAAGGACACGCATGCTCGTATAATAAATGTGTATTTGTGTCTTTGAATTTTGTGAAAATACAATCATATTTTTCTCAACTCAACAAAAGCTGCGAAAGATACATGATAGTTTTGTAAAATACATTTCACAATTTCTTTGAAATAATCAACATCTTAACAAAGAAGCTAAATAAGTACAAGATGCTTCTCTTTATAATTAATACGTATGCATAGTAGATAGTGCCATTGCTATAGAAGATTAAAATTTGATGAATGAATTCAGTTCATGAATTCTATATTATAAAATGCAAATTACAATGAAACAAACATATTTCGTTTCACTTGTATGTACAATACTAGAATAAATAAATTGAAGGTTATCAGGATTTGTTGAGTATATGCGTGAGCAAATCATTTATGGATGGAAGTACGTATATATTGTAAGATTATTTCAAATCATTTGAGAATAGAATGAAATTTGAACTAAATTTTATGTAAGATATTCCACACTTAAGTAGTGAATCTGTGTAACTGCACCATAGAAACGCATCCATGAACAATTCAACAGTAGGTAAGGGGAGGGGGTACGAATAAAAAACATTAAGCTAAGTAGCTTTACTAATTAAGATAAGCGTGCGATAGATGAGTAGTTGCAGTGGCACACAATAGATTCAATAGAAGTGTAAAAGAGAATACTTCAATAAAGAAGAGTATCTGTGTGTATATGATTAAGAAGAAGCATCTGGTATTGTGGCATGTGTACTATAAACATCTGGTTTTTAAGTAGAGTATACTTCTCTTTATTCTTGTGTTTCGTTATTAATGTGGAACATGAAGACTGACAGCCAGACATCCGGACCGGCAAATACGAGTACATAATCCCTGCACACATATAGGAACTAGGAACTAGAAATGAAGGAAGAAAGGCACAAAGAAATGAAGGAAAGAGAAAAAAAAAAAAAAAGAATAATGAAAAGTGATGGGTGAAGGGTGAAAGGTGAAGTGTGGGAGACTAACAACCTCTGGGATTACATAAGTGGCACAGTAAGAACATGTAGAATAATGAATGAAATGCACCCATATTATAATATTATTGCATTTTACTCTATCATATATACAATATACCTATACAAGTTCATTAACTAGGCCATGACGATCATTATTACAATACTATTTATTGATCTTTGAAAGTAAAATCACTAATTTGATTGTATTTATATACATATTGATCTTGCGAAACTAGAATGACATGCCACAGATGCCACAACCAACACCATTGCGTTCTTAAAATAACAAATTTTTGAATGAAAATAAAACAGAACATTAACTTTGAATCACTGAAGCTCTCCCAATATCCCAATTATTCACCCACCCCAAATATTTGCATATTTTGTAGATGTTTATTGTCATTTCAAATTGATGTAAAGTTTCGATTGAATATCATAAAAATAAATAATAAAGTTTTCCATGTACGCGTGTGCATATTAAATATTGTTTTACAAATTATCAAGAAATGTATCAAGACTTTTGAAAGAAACAATAAATTGCAGTCCAATAGTATCATCTCCAGTTTGGTAATATGAGGCCCATAGACACTTACACCAAGAATGTAATATAATAAAAAATAATAAAATATAATATAATAAAAAATAATATTGAAAATCTGTCCATGGATCACTAATATAATGCATGGTGTGCATAAAAATTCAAATCAGATATAACCATATATCATATGGGCAAGTCAAATTATCGTATTCATTCAGAAATTATCATTAAATTGGAATATTTGTAGAACGTTTGATTAAAATCACTTTACAAATAGAGTTAATAGGATCAACATTTTATAAACATACTCGTACATACATATATTCCAAGATATATACTAAGTATTTATGTATTGTATGTTAGTATAAAAATGTATATTCATGTAAGTATGAGATCGATAAACTCCGACACTGTTTGACCGATCATAATGAATATAACAGCACAAGTATGTATTTTTTAATAGAAAAGGTTTTTATGCTATCCACTTTGTTGTAACTCACCACTAGATGGCATTATAAAGATGAGTAATCTTGAATTTTTACATATTTTACGAAAAATCCCGAACGATTTAATATCAATCGATCATATTCATAATAATTCAAGTGAAAGAACCGATTTCATGTTGGCGGCATACAATTATGACAAGAACAATAAGTACAAAAATCACGCATTCATATATCTCACTTCGGAGATATTGCAAAGCGTGCCGGGCAATGCTATTCTATTCTAAAATTAGTTTTCGTTTTCTCTTCCTTTTTTTTGTTCTGTCTCTCTCTCTCTCTCTTTTATTTGTTTGATTTTTCGAAACGTGCCATAAGTTGAGTTTACTTTTGATTTGATATTTATTGTCCATTAAACGCATTAAGTATTCTTTCACTAACTCACTCACTCACTCATTCACTCATTTAACATCGTACAATATATAAGTATTTCTTTCATCATTCATCATGGTAACAATAACATTTATTTATTTTATGCTCAAACAATGCAATGCAATGCGCCATTCACTATTCGCAATTTTCAATGTTATGTTTATTTATGATTTTGAATGAAGTTATAGTGTTTGTTGATGCTGTTGTTGTTTCTTTTGAGCCCCAACTCAAATGGAAATCAAAAGAAAAATATAAACGAAAACAAAAAAACGAGAACATAAATGTATGAAAATATATTGTACTCATATATCACATGTATTGTTTGTATTGTAGATGACACATGAAGAATCTAAAGGATACTTAGCATATTATGGCGTACACAAGAAATATGCAACACGAGAATTTAATTGAATTTCGTTGAAAAAAATCAAATGAAATTCACATGTGAGCAACAACAGCAACAGCAACCGCAACAACATTCGGAGTCGGAGCAAAAGCAACCAACAGCAGGCGGTGCCACATGACCAGGAGATATCTACACGTACAAGTACTTAATAATATTTTATTTATATATTCTTATACAAGACATACTCTTATGCTGCATGCAGCTACGCATGATATGCGTACACAGCAAGACAACAGGCATAACAAAATAATTTGTATCTTATTTGTCAAAATAATAAGTATACGTACTGCAATACATAACAGTGCAAATAAGAAAGATATACAAATTTGCATGCATTCAACTATGAAAATGATTATGATGGTTACTCGAGTGATTTACTGTCATTGGCATTGTCTGTTGGTTCATTTGCATGTGCCTCGTTTTGATTGCACGTGAAGGAAAAGTTTCATGCGTAATAAGAAATGTGCCACGTGCTGTTTTGATAATCATTTGTTTGCCGCAATAATATCAATGCTGATGGTGATGGTGATGGTGATGGTGATGGTGATAGGACAACGACGACGACGATGACAACAGTGGTGAAAGAAACTAAAACTGAATAAAAGCAGAGAGAAGGGTATCTTTGACTATGACAAAGACGCATCTCCCCAGAAAATGTTTTTTGTATGCTTGATAAACATATTTCAGTTACTTATACTATTCAAATTTTTTTCTTATCAAAACATGAATTTGAATAGGAGGTTTGTATGGGAGGTTTGCATGAGAGGTTTGCATGAGAGCTACCGCTCCTAGTGGCCCGATTACGACAAATGTATTGCATATGGCTTCGTGCAAAATTTCAGCTTTCTAACTCAAAAACTAAGGAACTAGTTTGTATACATACATGGCTTAATCAACTAGTCTTGTCATATATACTTTATGGTGTCTTCGATGTCTCCTTCTGTGCATTACCAACTTATAATACTTACAAAACACTGCGTGAACAGTATACTAATGATACATTGCAATACAAGAGACTTGTAAAGAGTACTGACTATACGAGTGTGTCACTATAAATAGTGACATAAAACATTAAATATACTACTGTATTTCATAAACAATATGTATGAATGAGGGAATGATGAGTAAATTTGTATTGAATTATTATGTTAATAACATTGCATCAATACATATTTCAAATTGACGAACATCCAAAGTCTTGATCTGATGATGATGACGATGATGATGATGATGATGATGTTCATGTTCTTGATGTTGATGTTTTGTGCTTATTGTTGTTCAAGTTGCTCATGTTGTTATCATTGCATTGTTACTTATTGTTATTAATGTAAATTCAATCAAAATCAATTATTATTTTACTAACAACAAATGTACTCAGAAATGATGTTCAGATTCTCAACAAAAGACACCAAATAATGTCAATAATAATGATTTGAGAAAAACTCTTTCAGAACTAATTTCAAATACCATATTCTTAATAAGTATGTTTTTCCCCTAAAACTATTAACATCTTAGGCAAAACTTTCTATTTGTTTCATTGCTAAGCGAAAAGGAAAAGTGTGACAGAAATTTTTGGCAAACTCAATATGTTTTGTAAGACAATAGAGTCAACAGGTACAGATACCAAAGAAAGAAATGCCTTTTTACCTTTTACCATAATATACACGTATGTATTCTAATAACCTAGAAACAAATGGAGATGTAGCGATGTATGATAGATGATAGGTAAATTGATTTGTCTCTACAAGGTATTACTTGGTTTTTATCTATTCAAGCATTTAGATGGTGTACAAGTTGGTTGTATGTTACAAAACTCAGACAAAAACTTATAATACTTTCTATACACTGCGTGAAAAGTATTGTATAAAAAGAGACCGAGCGAGAATCACTTTTAATATCATTCACTTTGAATGGCAGAGAAATAGTTGGAAACTAATTTGTAATAACTTCAATGAAAGGACGCAGAAACAATTTTAATCCCTGTCATTTCTGCTTTAATATCCAATACAAAGTTGAGGAAACTGGTTGCTAATTGCAAATCGCAAATTATGAAAAAGTTTTCTATATTTTCACTAAACGTGGGAGTGGATTAAAAGATATTTTGCAAATGCGTATGCAGGTAATTAGAGAAGTAAAATGTTGTAGTACTTGAAAATAAATCTACAAAATTGAAGTACCATAGAAGAAGAAAATACTATGCATGCAGGCGTTTATTTATTTATTATAATGATTCATTATTATTTCTTTGCTAACGATGGAAAATAGATACTATTAGCTAAGGCTCCTACTTATGAGTATTTTTATCATTGAAATTGGCATTGCGCATTGGGAAAATGCTGCCATTGAAATGGAATAGAGTTGAATGGAATCATTGTATTATTGCAAGTTCCATATTGCACGGATTTGAAAGACTCCTCTTACACAGCAAGAACTTTTCCAAGAAAATTCACATAATGATGTTGATGATGTTGAAGAAAAATTCTCTCTAATTGGATATAAAGATTATTGGATTATTCATACGCGTGGCATAAAAAATGAAAAGTATGAAAAGAATATTTATAATAGAAAATCAAGAAACAAGTGGTACTAGACATTGATACCTCCTGTATCTCCTACTCCTACTCGTGTACATACGTATATATGAAATCATGTTCTTGTATGGTTATAGACCTTTAGTGAATAATTTTATGTTCGCTCCATACCAGTGTGACATATATAACCATGAGTCGCTTAGTTTTCCAATTAGAGTTCTCCGATTACTAGAAGAGATAGACTCATACAATATTCATTTAAAAGTCAAAAATGCTATGGTTTTACCTAGTGAAAATTGCTAATCGTCTAACTTGTTTCATATCGTGGATTTTTTTTTTTCGCAGAAATTTTAAGAATATATAAAGCTGATCGATCTGATTATGTATTCCATAATATGTATTGTATGTATATTGTATCTGCTATGGTGACGTCCTATCCTCTAACGTTATTTTGTTCATTTCATTTATTGTATGTAGTAAAATTCTAATTAGGCGCGTGGGCATATACAAGGTCAAAAACGCAAAGGCAATAGCAGCAACAGTTGGCATAACTTCTCACGGTAGCCATGAATGGAACATATTTTCCTAAAGGTCAGGATTCTGTAATCATTTATAGAGAGACCAAAGTTCTGTTTGTTGATGCCAGTATAAGTATAATAATGTTGAAAGGGAAAGTCATGAATATAGGGAAGTAGAATCGCATAAAAAGGAGCTTGTCAAATGACACTTGTCAGTTTTGAGTTATCACAAAAATGGAATCAATCTTACAAAGGATACATTCTTCTTTTATAAGTCAACAACAAACAGCTATATGCCAAACGAGAATTTAAAAGAATAAAACAAAGACCACCGGAAGGAAATATAGACAAAATACGAATGAGAATATTCACCATTATTTTCCAAAATGACCAAATTGTTTGATTCAGATAGCAGTCAAGTCAAGTCAACGCAAGTCAAGCAAATGCAGGGCAAACCGAACCATTTGATTCAAGGCTCAATGGCCAACAGCATCACTTCTGTTTGAGTTTTAAAAATAAAATTCAATGTGTCCAAGTCACGCAAAGAGAAATACAATATGTACATCTTCATCTTCATTATCATCGTCATTACCATCAACAGCAACACCATCACCATCACCATCACCATCATCATCATCATCATCATCATTATTGTTATATTGTGTGTATTATCACCATCACCATGTTGTTGGTGTTGATGCAAAAAAAGGATTATGTGAGGCGTGAAATTGTTATTGTTCATGTTAACTAATTGAGTCGACATCAAATGGAATTTTAAAGAAAAATGAAATAAATATATGGTAAGTGTGGGGTAGTCAGGGAGAGTGAGAAACCCGTGAATGAGGACAATGAACTTTAAATTAATACATGTAAGTATGTTTATTTGTCCATCCATCCATTCATCCAACCATCCAACCATCCAACCATCCAATCATCCATTCATCCATTCATCCAACCATCTATCCATCTGTTCATTTGCCTACTCTCTTTCGTCTATCGTATAAGTATGTATTTCTGTAAATTGACATCGCTTTGTCAGTTGCCAGTTCAACCTTTATTATTTATTCTCCTCACCCTCACCCTCACCCTCACTCAATATTCTATGTATGTACTTATTTACATCTTTTCATTTCACTTTCTTTCCCTACTTTCATCATAAAAAAAACAAAAAAGCAGAAAAGTTCCACAACAGCTGGCGCCTCATTAATTACCCCAAAAATTAACCCAAAAAATGTGAACTGAAAATTATGTGACACCAATTAAGGGTTAATTTGTCAAAATCATGACTATATTTTATGCTTCAACAAACAATTGCCATCAATGACATGCAAATGAATGATGAATGTCTAAATGAATGGACGGACGGACGGACTGACGGACACATGAAGATCTAGATAATGTTGAGAACAGAAAAAAAAAAATTTTGCAGTTAAGAAGGAGAAGAGTCTGAGAGAAATGAAGACATATATCATTGTGTATCAATATAGAAATAATCTATGGGTATACGAATAGAACAATAAAAATTCCTGTGGAATAACAGATCCAAATCTAAAAGACCTTGGGATAGGTTGGGAACTTTGGAAATACAAACATAATACATAAGAACCATGAATTTTTGTTCAGTTAAATTGTTCCAGAATGCCTAAGTTTTGGATTGAAATCTTCACCTTTTCAAGGAATGCTCGTCTAAGTTGATTAGGAAAGAATCTTATGTGATTATTAAGTACATATTTATTGTAGTTACAGAAGTGATCAATTGCTTTGTCTTAGATGACTTCTTTACAAGAAAATTTTATTATGTTCTTGATCTGAGTCAATCGTGAGATGGAGATATTTAAAGTTAAAAGTGCCCATAATTATATGCCATCTTGATGATGATAATGATGATGATGATATACTCGTATACAATTATCATAATGTTAATTCGAATAAGAAAATCATTTTCAAATAAATATGAGCACGCGCAAAGGATTAAGTTAGATTATATCCAATAAACGCAAATCAGTAGGTCGCTCGGTATGGTTGGTTGGTCGTTTTATAATATTGTAATAGTCCGTGTGATTGGTGACCGGGTGAAGAACAATTGTAAATATTACATAAGGAACAAAGAAAACTCAAGGAGTTTTCCCAATTTCTTTTTATTTGCTTCTACTTTTTTTTTATGACATTTTACAAAACAAATAGGAAACAAGAGAAAAAACTTTGGTAAAGCACTAAAGGACTTTAGGACATTACTAGAATATTGTACATAGATGGTGATATGAAGAAATAATGAGGGGTTGGAAATTTAAGAAAGGTTGATGATTTGGAAAATGCATAATACTTAGTTTAACTCCATTTAATATCTACTCGTATAAACGAACAGCTGTTATTTTTATTATAAGAATTTTCTCACTAAGCAACAACGATAGAAGCAACCCTAAATTGTTTGGCTTAAGAATTGCCCGGAAAGCGCACTTTATGAGGACTATAACAGAGCCGAACTGAAGCGAAACGAATCATATTTAGGATAATGCTATTGATATGATGAAGATCATTTGCAAGATGCAATTGAATAGAAAACACCAAAACAAATAAAAACCCAATGAATTAAAATAAATATCATATACGTACAAGGAAATGTTTAGAATTAGGGGTAAATTCTACCTACATTCATCTTTGTTTTTTTTTTTTTAACCTAATAATTGAAGCAAAGAGAAAGGTATAGAGAGGGAGAGAGGGAGAGAAAGACAAACACACCCTAGAATTTAAATGCATTGTCGCCTTTAATCTCATAAATCGTCAGTAAATCATGCAATTGACATATTTATCCAAAAGGAAATGTAGAAAAAACCATTTAGATCAGAGAAAGATCTGTGATTTTTAATTGGATTCGATTAGTAAGGTATATAGAGAGCTTGAGCATTCAAAATCAAATATAAGGCAAGAAATTTATTGCATAAAATAACATTATTACAGATGTCAAGAGAGGGTAATGTGCCGCCATAGAAAGCGATTAGACCCTAGAAGCCTTATCAACGACACAAGGTGATACCTGTTAGGAAGAGAAGTTGGCCAATGGCATCAATAATTTTATTATTATTGCCAGACTTCCCCCAGATTGAAAATTCTAAGAAATGGATCATATAGAAAATTTTAAAACCTTTCTGTATTGTCTTTATCCCCACATCGACGACAGAATTATTGGTGAGGAACAAGAATTCGTTGAGCCCTTGAGGTTTAATGTTAGTTAAACTATGTTTTTTTTTCTGAATAAAAATTTCTAATATCCCAAATAAGTGTCAATAAAATGATAGTTTCTCTACTAATGAACAATACATATGTTTATTCAGTCTCATTATTATTTTTTATCATTTCATTTGCAAACACTTGATAACACTTCGTGACAAAAAGAATTATTTGCTTACTTGATTATTCTGTAGAAATCACACAATCATGAATGGTAAATTGATTACTGGTAATTGATTATTTAATTTCTACGTATATTTCAAGAAAATATGTTTTGTTTCTTATTTCATACGAAATAAAGATGTTGAAATCAAATTTCACTTTCGATAATAATAATTATTCGCTGCAGTATTTAAAAGATATACAGATGTTTTCAGCGAATATCAAATTTCCAATTAACAATTGCAAATTGTATGGGTTCCACAATAATTTTATTACCAGTTAAATAATGGTAAATTTGTTTCTTGCATATTTATTCAACATTGTAATATTTCAGTTAAATGTGCTTTTTTCTTATTTTTCATTTATTATTTTCTATTCATAATTTAAAATCAGTAATGGAATGATACATTGAAATGAAGTTAAAGTGCATAAAACGAAACAAACAACACAACTTTAGCCTTGGAACTTATTTAGTGATGATACATATACCTATGTACTTTCTATAAGTTTGTTGTAATCGATTTGGCATTTGAAGCATTCATATTTGACTTTGAAATTGTTTTTTTTTATCAATCACCAAATGAAATCTGCATATTCTTATCTATACATTCTGATCTGATCCAAATAATCATAAACCTTGTGGGCAACTCGGGCATCCCATAATACAAAAGGTGACTACTAGCTTTCGGAATACATTGTTGATGAGAGAACTTTGCAAAGGTGTTTAGTTGACAGATCATTATGAGTCAAAAGTTTGGTTAACATATTTGGAGAATTAGATATAATTATGTCGAGAGTGGAAGGTTTAGGTTTTATACTTAGTAAGAGGTCATTTGGGTATAGAACAAAAAATAGAATACGACTGCAGATCAGATAATCGTGAGAATTTGAGATGATCTGATTAGAACATAGTTTTTTGATGACAACGATCTATCTATCAATCAATTAAAACTAAAACTGTTTAGCCAGGGAATTGGGCCGAATAAAATTTAAAAGTATTTTTGTTGTTGATTTCGATTTGGATTGCAATGTTTTCTATCCACAATCTGTTAGTTTTTGTATTTTATTTAGTTAGTTTAGAGTGTTTATCTGAAAAATGCATTCAACTATTAAACAACTTACTTATTAGTTTCTTTCTTTCTAACAAGTTGTGCAAGTCAGTTGTACAAATTATGCGAATTATTCACTAGCTAATAAGCTCTTGTAAATGAAAAGAACTGTTTGGTTAATATGATGTTATGTTCTCAATTCTTAACATACCTACTTAAACTTCATTATTAATTGAATCGGCTCATTCACCTTTTCTACTTTAAGTCTGTGATATGCAACACTCGAAATAGGACCACACATGTTGCATGCAACGACCGCCACCCGTATACTTATCACATAAAATAGTATGAGTACAAGTATGTGACGACTTCTTTGCACCTTTACCATTTACCCATTTATTAATCGGTTCGAATCGAATCGGATTGGATTGTATCGCATTGCATCACATGGCAACGCACATCATATACATATGTATTGTAGGTACCAATAAAATAAAATAAACTCAAATAAAGTGAATTAAAATGATCTGATAGCTTCGTGGTGGTCAACTTGAGTTGATTGTTACAAAGTCTTTTGTTTATTTGTTTGTTTGTGGCAAAGGTCAGAAGACCTTTTACTTGTTTATAAGTATCTTTTCCTTTTTTTTTTTCCATTATTCTTAGGTGTTATGCCGCAGAAGAAAAATAAGAAGAAGTTATAATGGAAAAGTGTCAAATCAATATTTCATTACCATTCCTATTATATAATACTATGTATGTATGTAGATGAGTTGCAACAAAGAATTATGAAAATTATATACTCAATAATAACAATCACTTGGCACTTGTTTGCTTTTCTTGTTTTATTTTAATATAATATTTTTTTTTTTTTTTATTTTGCTTAAAAGCGTGTTTCCTATATTCTTTTTTTTTTTTTGTTGTTTTTTTCAAATTTTGAAATGAAATAAAGTAAATTGTTGCTATTCATTTGCAACACTTGACTTGGAATAAAATGCAACCTCAGGCACTTTAAAAGCCATAACCACTTTATGGTAAATGTATTGTAAAATTATTTGTACAGTTGGGAGCACTTGACATTGGAATATCCTGCAACATGTAACAACATATTTGTACTCGTTACGTACATATGTAGGTGTAAGGCTTAACAAGAGAAGCTTATGATTATGATGTATAATAAATATACCTACATGATTTGGACATTGTTATTATTTAACACTAATGATTGGGTAAACTGGTGATTGAATATTTATTGCATTGTACAATACAATAGTATCTCTATTTCAGAGAACACATGTCTTTCCAAGCAAATCAAACTATGTATATTTCAAACAAAGGCCACAGAAGTCATTATCAATTGACTATGGTCTGCATGATGATATCAACTATTACTTTCGATACAAATAATTAGTCACTTTTTTATAAATTTAAAAGAAAATAGACATATGTTTTTGAGAAATATCAAATTTCCAATCTTCAAATGCAAATATGGTTTTTAATGCAAACAATTGATTGATTTAATTTCTATAATAAAATAGCAGTCTCGGCACGCGTTGCTATGCCTTCGCTCATGTATGCTGAGCTGTGTTTTTTTATATGCAATCTGTCTATCAAAAGATAGATAGGGAACCGGGGATCCAAAGGGTGCTGCCTTTTTAGGCAACGTATGTGTCTGCTGTTGTTCCGTAGGATTAATTAATTGATTAATTTATTTAACTTATTATCTGAGACATTTGACAAAGACAACTTAATTAATTTACAATATGATGTCTCTAAGCTTTATATGCAAGATTGTATCCACATAGAAAATCAAATTGAAAAAAACAAGTATGCAATTCGATTCACTAGCATTCATTTGTTGTTTTAAAGAAAAAAAATTATTAAAATCAGTTCGGTATATTTTGTGCTAGATAAAAAATGTCAATACTGTGAGAACTGCCTTGATCTCGACAACAGCACCACCTACCGGGTTCAGTTGTTAGGACCCATTTAAGTGGTGCCATAAGTACAACAAAGAAAATTTCATCAAAATCGGTCCAGCCGTTTAGAAGAAAAATAGTTACAAATATTCGTACACTCGAATTTCATATATCTAAAAATATAATATTTATTATACAATACATAGCTTTAGTATTAATACTGAAGCATATTCTAGGAATGTGATACCTATATCTATACTTATACATGCATATGTATATTGACATATGTGACATTTTAGAAAGTAATAAGTGATGTTCTTTTGAAAGACTGCTAAAACAAAACTAAATTTTTTAAATTTCAAGTGTTTTTATTCTACTTTCGGATCAAAAGAACTTCATCAGTTCCAAAACAAATAAATTTTAAATACCAAGTTTTTTCTAAACATTACAATATCTAATAAATTTGGATTCTGGGATTTGTGAGCCAGTAAATGGTTTGAACGCCAAATCAGAACTCACAAAATTTTATTCACTATAGGAAGGCTATTAGAGGATTGTTGTCATTAACTAAGTGTGGATTATCTTGCGTTACTTTATGGCCAGATATTAGCAGCAAATATAATCATTTCTTAGTCTTCAAGAACTGAACTGATTTTCCCTATAATAAAGGTTTATAAAAACCATTTGTTTAATTAAGCTGCATACTATATATTTTGCATATTTGTGACTGGAAATCTAAATGCAAAATATGTAGGAGGACAATTATAATTAATCAAAGTAAAATATTATTATTGATTTTAGCAAAATTCCAGAAATATTTTCAACAAAATTATTTTTTGGCTTTAATTAAGTTTGAAGACACAAAGACGGATTTTTTGTATAAATATACTTGTAACACGGGGGTGACCTTTGGGGGTGGCGAGCAAGCCAACCACCCGGGGCCTCGATGTTACAGGGGCCCCGCGCAACAACCCAAGTACAAAAATATTACGTGCTAATGATTAATTGAATTTTGTGCCCTACACCATTATTCGATTATCCTTTAATGCATTCGATATGTTTCTCATGTTGAACAGATTTCAATTATTATAAGATTTGTTGATACAAGTACAGCTAACAGCGAAGAACATTTCATTGGGTTTTTGGCCATTGATAAAACTGCAGCTGAGAGTGTGACCAATTACTTTCTTACAGAGCTAACATGGAACTGCTAGGTATACCATTGCAAAGCTGCAGAGGATAAAATTCTAAAATATTGTTTAAATTAATCTACTTGCTTATTTTTTCCCATTGAAAGTCATAACTGGTTCATCTGATTTTAGGAAATAAAGCATCGTCCTGTGTTGAAGCAAAATATATTTTTTGATTTTGTTACAAAACTCGAGTATGTGGCCTTTTTTAAAATCACATGTAAAATCTTTATACATAGTTATTATGTATAACGGTACGAGACACATCTGATATTAATGAACATGAATGAATGAAATGAGTCTGCAGAATTTCGAGGTTAAAAATTATCAAAACATATCTACGGAATGCTATGACACAAGAACGGCGCAGCTCACTCGTTAAAGTATTATGATTGAATTAATAATTGTATTCTTAGAAAAAGCCGCAAATGTTAATTCTGAATCCCTGATTCTTTTATGATATTATGGACCTATGGACCTTTATCATGATTAATTATTTGTTATCTTTGTGTTTATTAATTTCTAACAAACATTTTCAAAACTTCAGTTATACTCTTCACGGGAGTGAATAGTATTATAAGTTTGTCATGAAGTTTGTAACATACAGAAGGAGACATCACAGACCACATAAGGTATATATATTTGAGAACAGCTCGATGAGACGAGTTGATTTAGCCATGTCCGTCTGTCTGTCTGTCCGTCTGTATACAAAATAGTCCCTCAGAGCTAGAGAGTTGAAATTTTGTACATAGGTTTTGCTTTGGACAATACATTTGTCGGAACGAGCTGAATTGGACCCCTGGGAGGGGTGCCCTCCATACAAATCCCAAGGTCAAATTAATGTCTTTTTATTTATGGTTCGATTGACATTATGAGTTTGTGGCCCATATTCACCGCCCATGATGTAACATGCACAGTATATCATTGTATTGCATATTATATAGTTTTGTTTTGTTTTGTTTTGTCATTAGAATTTCCTTTGTGCAAAATTAATAATTAAATCTCAAAAGCACATTCAATTTATTTTTGCATTCAAGCTTTTTACTTTGTGTTCGCATTATCGTATATCGTAGACGATTACTAAATCCTTTGTGAAATGCACACAAAAAGAAAATGTCCATTTTTAATATTGTGGAACGAGGCATGCATACAATGCAATCCTGCCCCATATGTGGGGGTAGTACCTCAACTAGGCAATGTATCTATGTACCTAGTATGTAAAATGTTAAGCTCAGTCAAAAGTTTTTTGTTGGTCATCATTAAAGTATGAGTGCTTTATACAAAGGAACTTGAACTCATAGAAAAATTTCAACATTTTCTTATATTTATACAATAGTATTTGATTTTTTTATACTTACATATTACAAGCATTGTGTACTTGGTTCAAATGTCTACATATTTGTTGTTGTATTGTACCATAAAGGTACTTTAAGTATTTTCTTGTCTTTGTTTTTTTGGGTTCGTAGGCGTAGGACAAGACAGGAATCTTGTTGTTGTCTACAAGTTTTTGGTGGGTGCATATTGTTGTGGACCAGACTACCTACTACCTAGACCATGTGTTGGTCGTGATTTTGTATGAATATTGTCTACCAGAGCATCAGCATTCCATTTTCATAATTCCAAATTCAAATGAAATTTTTTCATTTTCTTTCAATTTTTATTCCCTTTACACATTTAAGTATTAAGTTTGTGGCCCACACCAAGTAGCAATTTTTGGCCAAAGATCTAGCCAGAACATATGGCACATAGACCGATTATACAAATTTTTGCGTTCATTTTTATCAATATGTAACATATTTATGGTAGTTTGTTTAATCGTTTCAGTTCTTTTCAAACAAATCATGCCAAATGTATATTTAATCATAGGAACTGTGTGTCAACGATTCCATAATATACAAGTATGTAACGTAGTGTGTATATGGAAATGATCAGTGGATCAAGCAGCGAATGTTGAGCGAATGTTTGCCTAAACTGTCGCAAATGGGTCAAACACATGAGAGTTGCTTGAACAATTGCTCAATGTTCGCAAATGTGCTTGCAAACTACAATTTTTTTTTTTTTATTACTTTTCTTAAGTTCATTGTTTAGGCAATGAATAATATTTCCATATATCAGTTTATATGGTAGCTACTTGAGCCGATAGCCTAACGATACAAGTTAGCTTGTAATTTTGGATCATAAGTCAATAACAAATAAATAAATGGTAGCTAATTACTATTGAGTTATTCAATTAATATCAAAAAGAGATACATATGAGTATATTATTCTTGATTTGGTTAGAAGAGGGTCTCCAGTGATTGTCCAATGGAATACAGTACTGCTAGTACTTATGTTACACACTCATTTTAATGGATGAGGAAACTGTTTACTTATATTTTGCTCATCACCACAATAAAATCTAGTATTGCATTGAAGAGGTAAAACCAAGCAAACCAATTGAGTATTAAGGTAAAATGAGTTCCGAAACAGAGAAAATTGGCTTCAATTTACTTTAAAGGTTGTTCTGCAGCGAAGGTTCATAAAAAAATTGTGTACACATCATGGAGAAGATATTTTGTCAGTTGGCTTTCCACCGAAAAATTGAACCAAATTATTCTAAAAGTGGAAAATGACCAGCTTATGATCTTGCTCTTGGATCTTAGAACTCAGCATACAACAGTTTTAAACCATTTAAAAAGGACGGGACTTGCAAAAAACTGAATGTTTGGGTATCACAAAATTTGAAAAAATGTTAATAATTGAATTGCCATTTATGAAATGTTACTGAAACAGAATGATTTGCAAACATTTGTGTCTCAATTGATAACTGGCGATGAAAAATGGGTAACAAGCGACAATAATGCGAGAAAAAGGTCATGGTCTAAACAAGATGAGCCCGCCTAATCCATTAAAAAGCAGATGCTATGTAAAAGGAAGTTGTTTCTGTACATTTCATGGGATTGCATCCACCTGGGCATACGATAAATTTAGAACTCTAATGTCAACAACAAACAAGGCTAAATGAAGTGCTGAACGAAAAACAGTTGCAATTGGTCAACAGAATTAGTATAGGGTGCTGGGCCCCAGATTTGTGTTATGAACCGGCAATCCGGATTACCCGAAAGTTGGCTCATCAGTTCATCAATAACAATGGAAAATATGTGATGAAATAATTTATTTACTTTTTAAAACTAGGATTATCAATTATAACTTAGTTATGTTCAAGAGCAATAGCAACAGAGGCCTTCAGCTCAAGGAAAAAATAATGCACTACTATCACATCGAGGGCGTAGAAACGCGTGCCGGGCAACGCTAATCTCATATTATATTGCGTTATGTCGTCATATTAGTAAGTACACACAGCACTGTATGAGCGAATGGTACGATGTTTTTTAACTTTAACTTAAATTGAGTCATAAAAAGTAACATATTACATTTTGTGTCGTTCAAAATTAAATACGTTCCAGTCTGGAGAAAAATAATTGATTTTCTTAAGAATTGTTTAGAATGGTTTTGCTCATATTACATTAACTTCAGAGTAATGATTTCCGGTAAAGGTTTTTAACAAACAAAAATTAATTGGTCTAAAGATGACCAATGATGACCAATGGTGACCAATGGTGACCAATGATGATCATGATGATGATGATGATGATGATGACTGTGATTTTGTTTTTTTGGTAGTAGAATAAAAGATTCTGAATGATGAAGTTTGTGATTCGTTTTTTTTTTTGATTTTTTGTTACATTTATATATCCGGCATGTGGCATGTTTGCGAAATGATGTCGACAGCATGTCAATAAGGCCTGCCTCAGACATACAACTAACATCTAACATTCTCAGATGAGACACTCAGACACTCACACAGACAGACAGACAGACAGATAGACCGAGGGACCGATGGATCAGGAGACAGACAGAAGTAACTTCATATAGATTAGATATGCTTATATATATGAATGTATGCATGATTTAGATACTTGGATATGTATGTAGATATTAGATTTATATAGCCAACAAAAAACTCTTATAGATTTCGCTACAAAAAAAAAAAAAAAAAAGGAAAAATATAATTCAAATAAATCAAAAACCATTTGCTTTGCAACTTCCACAGCCCACATGCACCGCAACATGCAACATAATAACACGTGGCACAAGTCGCAATTGGTTTCAATTTGATACTCTGTACGTTATTCGCAACAACAAACAACAGTAACAACATTTTGTGTTGCTCATTTGCCTCATTACGCTTTTTGGTAGTCACTCGGTCATTCCTGCTGCTTGCCACTGATACTGTGGATATCATGTATGCTGATGATACTGATGCTGATGATGATGATATTGATGCTAATGAAAGCACGCAAGCAGTAGGCGAACTAAAAAAAGGCATCTTTTTTAAAGATACACACAAATACACTCGACAGTGTAAGAAAGGAAGGCGAAATTAACAAATCAAATCAAGTATTTCAAGTGTTTATTGCATTTGCCAAGTGTGGTAAGTGTGACGACGTCGAAGCGCGTCAATGCAACATAAAAACTTAATTAAAACCCAAACGTATTAAACCAACAAAAAGTGAAGAGAAAGACCAGAAATACTCTTCACTAAAAATATGTATTCAATATTTGACTCACTTTTGCCATTTAATGATGATGAAGTAGTACAAGTTGTTCAAGTTGTTGTTCTAAAGAATTGTTCAGTTGCACTAAATGAGTTGCTTTACTTAGGCACGCAGACTCCATCACATCATCACATCATCATGGACATAGGAGCCATGAGGGTTACTAACCCGCCTTCATTGCATTCGTTTATGGTAGACTCGGATAAGTAAGTAAGACTTGTTCTCCACAAAACTGTTAGTGGACTTGATGTTGTGTTGTTTTGTTTTTGTTTTCCTATTTCCTATTTGTAAAGTTCTGTCAACACTGAATTAATAATGTCTTAGTTAAAAAGTATTTCATGCTTTTGGCTTTCGGTTTTATGGCTTTCAACTTTTGTCGGTTTAATTTCGTTCATTAGTTTGTTGATTTTCATTTGTTTGTTTCCATTCAATTAATTTTCCAATATTATTTTCTCTGCCAATTCCGATTTGATTTAATTATATTGTATTATTTATAATTTCACACTCTGCATCCACTACTCGTAATTAAATTGTGTCATATCCATCAATCATATGAAATATGATGAGTAATTGGCAATTGGTAGATATGGAAGTTATGAGTCTTCATTCATTTTGTGAAAGCCATGAGTACTAAGTATTGTATGTATGAAGGCTTCATTCGCTGGATGCCAATGGATCACATATTACCACTCACCTTTGTATACATTAGACACTTGTCATGATCTATGATATCTATGACATCTATGATATGATATGATGAATCATGCTTCTGAGATTCATTCAGTGTGATGAAGAGAATCACTTGAATCATCATCTGAGTTCTCCCTTTACTGATAGAAATAATATCTATAAAATTTATTCCAAAGTCAGCAATATAAGTACATATATAAAGAGTAAGTGGCCCAACATATCCAGAAATTGGACTAACCCCAACATTTCATATACTCATAAATACTTACATACATACATTATATACATATGTATGTACATATATGGCATAAATCTTTAATTGGTTATGAGTTTTTATATTGACAAGTCGCAAATTCAATTTGAATTAAAATGATAATCAACACAATAAATGCAAATATTGAAAGCCAAACTGTATCGAAATTAATATTCTGTTCTGTAGTTTTCATTTTTCAGTACAATTTGCGCAATTTTATTTCCATTTTAATTTAATTTAAATTAATAATTCTATTCAAATCATTTGATCACGAAAAGTTTTTCAACTCCATCATGGTCTAACTAGATTATTGGTTTAACATTCATCTGCTCATCTCCGAAACACAAACTTTGATTATTAAGTATTTCGTACTATGTAATGAGACTAAACAAAAGCATTATTGTATATTGTTCTCAAATAAAAAAATTTATTTCGTATTTCCTTCATGAAATTACATATGTTTAAAACGAAACACAAATTGAATTATTTTCTTCGCATTTCATTTCATTTTAATTTATATATTAGTTTTTTTTTATTGTTGACTAAGATTATTTTTCTTTAGATTTAAATTGCAATACGCGGAATAAGATGATACAAATATATGTATGTATACAAATAAGAATAAAATTTTCAAATGTCAACATTGCGTATGCGTAATAAAACACATGTATTCAAAGTTCTTAATATAATATAATAAGTATAATAAATAGACAGATAGATACACAGTTAGATAGATACATAAAATGATTTCTTAAGTACATATATGTATTTTGTATGTACGAGTATTTGGTTGATTAGAAATTGTGGAGAAATAAATAGATGTATGAATAAAGAAGTAATTAAATAGACGTTTGATTTGTAAAATGATCAAATGTCTAACTGGACAAGTGATTTTTATTTAGCTCACGAGATCTTTCAGTGAAAAAGCAATATTTGCATGCGTTGCTTGAATCCAAGAAACTTTTAAACTTTTGCCATTACTATTTCTTAAGAATAAATGTGACATTTTATCCATCAAATCTACTTGATTCTGAATTATTTTCATATTTATTATTTATTTATTTTCAAATCTAGCTCATATGCATAATTGACTAATAGAATGAAATGCATTTGAAAATCAGCTTTAATTAAAATTTGCATTTAACAAACATTATGACTCTCTAGAGAGTTTTCGACAGTACAGTTACGAGTATAACAATGAAGCAGCATTGCAATTCTAGTCCTTGAGTCAACATTGCCTTTGCTTTTGCCTTTGCCTTTGACATAAACATAACAATCATTTTAAGTGGTTGCACTCATTATTTAGTTTTGAATATATTTCCAAACAATGAAATGGTTGATGGCCGGTGCTAATAGTTTTTCGATGTCATAATTATTGCAATCCAGTCTCTCCAGTCCAGTTGGGAGGAATATTTATTTGCGAACGCTACTCACAGCCAATGTCTGGACAGATACAAACAAATGCTTGGTAGAACATCATTGATAGGAATAGTTGATGCAAGACTATATTGTCGATGGTAGATGGGGACATGTCAGGGGGAAAGGAAGTCGTACAATTTGTTATAATTGACACATAAAACGCGTTGCAATTCAATTTAGGCTCAAAAATGACTCCAAGGTCACTGAAGGTAGAAATGCGCTCTAATGCGTTGCTCTTTTACGAAAAGATGGCCAAGATGGCTTCCTTGAGCAACACCAGTAGTAACATCGATAGGACAGGAACAGACACACACAAGAGAATCATTTGGGTTCATTTGTGTCAACCAACAGATTTTGAGACAAGTCAACACATGTGTTTTTTGCATCACGACTAGACGATCAAAGATCACAACTATGCTTTAGAGAATATTCGTATTCTGATAAAATGAAACATGCGTTCGCAATAAAGATTGCATTTCGAAAAACAACTGTTTTGTCTTATTAAGGATTTGTACATTAGACTTTGAACTGGTCAACATGCGTGACAACTTATCTCCATCGTTGATATATTTGTTTGTTATGGTTTTTCTTTTGCCAATTGTATAACCCATTCTAGGTATCACATAACACACATATTGCTTAAGATTATGGTAAGTTTCATTTATTAATGATTAAGTCTACTTTTGGTACATTTATGTGAACTTTTGGAACAGGACAGAGAGAAGTTTCTGGCCAAGAAGGCCGCTCGCCCTACTAGCATCTTTGATGTGAGTTTCAGTCATAGACTCAACTTCTTCAGTACCAGAACGGCTGAGTCTTGTTGTTAGATAGCTGGTAGATTTTGCGCAGGCGTCGCTAATAAGCCGGAGTGGAACTAAGTTTCGATTCCATTCAATTGGCATTTAAACTCGTCTGCGTCTGGAATCAAAATTTATGGCTTTCAATGCCATTGACAGCGATAATTGGCAAAGTGTTATTCTCCTATTTATTTCTTTCATTGGATGTCATCAAGTCGAATGTCATTAATCATGACGGCGGCACCTTCCAAAATGAAGTTTGATTTAGAACAACAACAACAACGACAACAACAACGACAACAACAACAGCAACAACAACGACGAAAGTGACAAAATGAAAATAAGTCTTTTCAAGAATAAAGAAAGCTAAAGAAAAGATGGAAATCAAATGGAAAATAGAAAATAGAAAATACGAAAACTGTGCCAAGAATGATTGCAACAAAAAGTGTATAAAGTGAAAATGTGCATCATTTGCATCATGTTGCGTGTTGGTTGGCTCAAGCAAATCCTGATAAAGCGAGAGAAGAGGAAACAATGAAAGATACTGCCAATAGTGCAAATAGAGGTGGGCAATAATGAAGATGGCGAATAAGGAAAGTGGTAAATAAATAATAAAGAATAATATTTTTAACATTTTTCTTCATCCTTCTTATGCCTTCTGTTTTGGCAGCAATTTTGATTAAAGAGTTCGAATATTGGAAATGCCTAAGAATGAAAATAACAATTTGCTAGGATTCTTTGCAACTCACATTGCCTCAAATGTTCTCAGTCCATTCTGTTAAACAATAATATCCATTCCATGTATAGTTCTTAGATGCAAATCGAGATTTCAACAACTAGACAATTTTATAGTATAATCTTACTGTTAGGCCTTGCTTCAGGGTTAGAGCTTCTTTGACAATAAGAATTATCATAAACATACAGCAAGTTTTATTCGATTTCAATGTAATGTTTTTATACAATTTTTATAGATGTTTATAATGTCAAGAACCGAGAATCAAAGAGCACATAAAGGCAACAAAAAAAGAAAAACCCCCCATTTAGCTATGCCATTTGGTCTTGGAATAATTGTTTGAACCTTTAGAACGATGCAGAACATATTAAGAGGGGCCGAAATGGTTAAATCAGGGCAACAGGTGCATAGCTCTTGAACTGATGACCTGTGCAAGATGACCAAAACCAAACCAGAATTTAAATTAATCAACAGTTGAAGGAACTGTGTTCTATAGAAAAAGAAGAATTTTTCAGGAGAATCGTAACATGTTTGGATATGTGAGATTCTAAGCGTCAATAAAAATTAATATAAGAACGATTGGAAAAGTCTATAATAGCTATAGCTGGGGCCTATGTTGATACTAATTAAATGACCCTCGTGTGTATTTTAAATTTTTGGTGGATATATTAATTTAAGGTTTCACGATGGTTACATAGTCAAGACTGAACTTTCAATTAAAATCCTATTATTATACTTTAATGATGATTGAATCATTCTAGACATCTTTATCAGTCATCTAGTACTTATGTTTATGTCATAATATTGCAATTATAAACTATTACAATAATAAAAAAAAAAAAGAAAAGAGGATGCTGATAATTATCGATAAAGTAGAGAAGAGGTACATACATTTTGTAAGAACGACGCCATCATCTAAATTCATCTTCTTATGTGGCTCATTAGTGGTATGATGATGAAGTATATCCAATTGGTGGCTAAAATGCCCCTGAATTGCAGACTTTAGGTGTTGGAAAGCCATAATCCTTGTTATTCTTCGAGTAGTTTAGGGATTCACATGTACATATGTTTGTAAAATTCATAATATTTTTATTTATGATCTTCTAGATCAAATGAAAATTTTAAAAAATTTAAAGAAATCACGTCATCACAAAATTGTCTGAATCAGTCCACCCAATTATTTGGTTGATTGGTATTGATTCGATTCGGTAATTTAAATTTCAAAAACAACAAATGACAAATAAAAAAATACCAAAAATCAAATGGAAATGCATTTGGAATTAAACTCGCGACACAATGGAATCACTCGGGTTATCGCAATGACAAAACCCATTTGTTTTGCTTTGATTTGATTTATTTTTTATTGAGCCGTTTCTTCCGTTCTTGTTTCTAGTGTCAACAAAATGCAAATGAATTGAATTGAAAATCATCGAAACAAAATATATATATCAAATTTTAAGAAAAAAAAAAACAAACCAGACAACTGAATAATATTTTACAAATACACACATGCACATGCACATGCACTCTTGCACACAGATACATATATATGTATGTATGTATGTATGTATAACAAACAATAAATTTATTTTATATATTTAAATTAAATTGTTGCTTTTGTTGATAAACAAAAAAACAAACACCCGCAAAGAAAGAGTCAAAACAAAAAATACTAAATGCCTTAAAACAGAAGAAACGCACTCACGCACTTAATCACGCACGCTTTAGTTTAGTCTGTCGGCGGACATGTGCGAGCGAATGATAATGAATGATTAAGAGAGCTAAATGAGATAAGATGATGGGGACGGGACCGATGGTGATGATGATGATGATGAAAATAAAGAAGCAACAGATCAAATTAAAATGTTTTATTTATAACAGCAAAGCGTGTGCCTCCCCCAGCGATTTTATATTATACGTACTCGTATATGATATTATAGAAGAAAATATGTATATAGAAAAAACAAGAAACAAATGTAATGATCTATTATACATATAATATTATTGTCATAATGACAACAATGGGGGGAATGACATAAGTAAGTAATTTTGTATTCTTGTTTGTTGATTAGACTAATCAAATTGTACTTGGTCTCAGAAGTCTCCATCAACAGAGGAGAACAGACGTTTTTCAATACTATCTTATTCTTTTTCATCTTCATAGCTATGGCAGTGCCCTGTTGGGACTCCTGTGACTCCTGTGAGGACAATTAAATGCAAAAAAAAAAAAAAAAAAACACAAAACATAAAACATAAAAAAAACACAATAAGAGTAACGACAAACTTCTGGCCTCATACCTTTGGAAAAATATCTCAAGGCTAACACGGATTGGTTTCTGGTTTGGTTAAAGGCTACTTAAAAGCTTATAGTACAATAAGTCTTAAAGACCAATTAAACCAAGATTATGCAATGAAAAAGATAAAATAGCAGAGTATTAGTTACGGCCTTGTGATAAGCCATTGTGGATTAGACAACAAGAAATTGCAGAGTTTTCTCTGAAGAAAATTTTAGACAACCTATTAGCTTTAATTATGGGGCATGCTACAATAGGTTATGATTATGCATATCATTCTTCCCGAATCTAGTCTAATTTATTCTATTAAACCCATACTCGTATAAGCTTAAAGAAACAAAATATTACTTTTATTAACATACTTATGGCGAAAGTCTGATCTATTGATCAAAATTAATAATAACCAGTCTTAAGGACAAAGTGAAATCAGGAATGAACTCTATCAGTGATACAACATTTCTTTATGACAAATATTTCAATTCCCAATCATTTTTGGGATTTTTTGGCTTTAGTGTCAGCAAAATGCTCGGAAACATTTCATATTCATGTGACGATGGGCGGCGCTTAGTTAAAAAATAAAATGATATTTCTTTCATTTTCTGATCATTTTATTCGCACGCCTTTATAAAATCAATAAGCATGATTCTTTGTTAGAAGGGTGAAAATGCATCGTTTAAATGGAGACTTATGCTGTTTGCCGGCAAATTTGTTGTCATTAAAGTTTTATTATTATTATTATTTGTGATGCTGTTGTTTCTTAGATCCAAAAGATCCATTGAAGAGAACAATGCAGAGGAAAGAGAGTGAGAGACAGAGTGAAAGAGAATGAAAGAGAAAGGGGAAAAAGAGAGCAATAAGAGAATTAAAGAGAAATACATATGTAAAAGAGAGCATGGGGATGAAGATGCCGGCAACTGATTGAAATGAAATGAGTTGAAACAAAACAAAACAAAACAAAAGGCAAGTGGACATTGTAATTTTACAATTGTTGATTGTTTTTTTTTTTTGTTTGTAATGCCGTCATAGATCCGCCTCCCCCTCTCTTAACAAACAAACATATTATCATATTGCATTTAAAAATCTATTTTGTTTTGTTTTCATATTAGATATCATCGAAAACAATTAAAATTTTGTTTGATTCAAAATGCAATTTGCAAATCTGATTAATCAGGATAATATTAAAGCAGTAAACCAAGTTGTACAGCTTGGGATTGCAAGGAGAAATATGAAAACTTTCAATGAAATTAATTTTAATATTTAACATACGATTTATTTGAAATCATATTTCCTGAAATATAAACATATTTATATGAATTTTTCTTTTATAATTTTCATACTTATTGTGGATGAGGATTAATATTTTAGTCTGATGTTTGTCCGTGTATCAAAAGGGAGGATATTGTTGAAACTATTGTGATCCGAAGATCAGAGAAGATTGATCGATCGAAAGTTTACTCTACACTTTACACTTTTGTATTTTATGTTTCAATTTTATAATTTTAAATGCTTAATTTTGTATTATTTCATTTTGTTTTTCAGTTTTGTCAAGGCACAAATTTAGTTTTGGTTTTTTTCTTCTTGTTTATGGCTAAAATACTATTTTAATATATTTTTATTTAAATCAATTTTTTTTAGAATTATGTTTTTAATATAATCAATCAATACAAGTTTAAACAAAAAAAAAAAACATAAATTTTATTATCATAATTACTTCATACACTTCACATTAACCAAATTACTATTCACACCATCTTTATTCACTCTAATTCAAATTCTAATACAACTTTGTAGTTTGAGGTATAAAAAGACAATTGCCATGGACACTTTAATGCAATGCAATAAATGTTGTCAACATTTCTCTCTGCGATCTCTCTCTCTATCTCTATCCCTTGATCGTCACTGTAAACACACTGCAATTATTCTCTTTCTGTTGCCTCAAAGACTCTCAAAGTTTTAATGTATGTATTCATATGCTGCTTTGAATACATTCATGCAACTATCAAATGCATAGGTACATATGAATTTGAATGCATTCAAAACGCCCTGTAAATACTTGCATGCAGATTTATAGTTCTTATAGTCTTTGCTGTTATCTTTGCCCTAACACAGAAATCATTTAACTGCGGTAAAGAGAACTAACGAACGATACACACACCGCCTGGTACATGACCATGTAAGACAGAATGGTTTTTGTCTTTGCTTCCATATGCTTTTGTTAACATTACTACATACACATACATAAATGGTGGCAAAATGCAAACAACGTAGAAATGTAACAAGAAAAAAGTATTTTGAGCTTGTCCTGCCTGCTCCGTGCTCCCGATCAAGACAACTTTTCCCTTTGGCGCTCACCGTCGTACCTTTCGTTTTTAAATGAGCCCACAAATGTTCGATTGTATTCATATCAGAGCTTTGTGGAGGCGTGTCGAGGACTTTGGTGCAGTTATAGAGCAGCCATGTTCTGCACAACAAAAACTTATGTTTAGGGTTGTTGCTCTGATATAATTTAAAATTCATTTTCTTTGAGTTTTTGGGGCCCTTTCATCCGAAACTTTTGAGCACTGGTTATCAATTGTTTTTTTTAAATATCCAAATAAAGCTCTTTTATTCCAAATATCATTCAATACTCTTAATACACCAACGCCTTGCATGGATATACAGCCCCAAACCATCACTGACAATTTGCCGAATTTTATTCTTGGGAAATGTTTGTAGAAGCGAAAGTTAGTCTATTTGAAATATTTTGTGAAGAAAGTAATGGTTTTCGATGCGCTATTCTGGCTGTGTATTCGTTTCTTATCAATAGCCGTCGAATGATTTCAGAGGTGACATCTAACACATATTCATTTTTCAAGGATATATAGCCCTTGATCGAATGGTTGTTCATGGATTATTGTTTAGATCTCTTGACCATTTTCTTGGCCGGCCTGTAGAAATGTTTAAATATAATTTATTTTCTTTCTCTGCGCGATTTATTATATTCTAAACGGTTCTTAATTTGACAGAGAACATTTCTGACAATTCTATAACAGTTTGCATTTGTAATAATTAAAATAAATTAGTTCAATTAGTTAGTTTTTTGTTTCTACCTATTTGCTGATTGTATTTGTAGTTAAAATAAACAAATTTTACAGTGACTTTACTTTTCTTTCAGTCTCTCTTCAGCTTACTACTGCGCATTTTGTAAACATTTATATGTTAGCACAAGATCTGACTTTTTTTTCTTTTATCTTTTTATACCTTTACTTACTTCCAATGAGTTAACTTTTTTTGTTTTTTGTTTTTTTTATTAATATATATAAGAAATGAATAAAAGAACATAACTGAATTTCAATTTTTTTATATATATATATTTTTTTTAACATTGCAAACATTTATGTGTTTATGTGAGTGTATGTTATAATAAAAGTTATATTAACATTTCCTCTTAAAAGCTACTGTTACTCAAAGCTCCTCAAAAAACCATAGACTCTTACCAAAGATACAAATAGTATGTAGTGTATAACAAAGTAAACTCTTTGAACACCGGTTGGAGTTTAGGATAAAAATACTTGACATAGCTAAATTCGATAAGCTTTTGTGGTTGCTTACCATATGCAATATTTTTGAAGCTTAATGAAGTCATGTGAATATTATGAAACTTAAGTTGTTTGCAAAATAACAAAGTATTGCATACTTATTTGGGTATCATATAAAAAAGAACAAATTTCTTTTATGGGGATCCTGTTTAACTTTTAACTATATTTATTTGATATTTTTTTCTTATAGCAGAAATGGCAATACACACTCTATGGAATGTCTATGTCTACCTATTACGGTATATGATATAAAGCCCTGCGACGGAAAGACGGACCGACGAACGGACGGAAGGAGAGCATAGGCTTAGTAAGAAAAGATTTTAGACCTGAATTTCATTTCATATTTTTAAAGAGTTCTCAACCACCCTATCCTAATCTCCATCTATTGAGCATGCTTAAAAATTTGAATACGTTGGCATATTAACAATAAAATCGGTTGGTGAATTATGGTATTTTTCATAATCATAAGACGCTTGAAAAATATGACTTTAAACTTAAAATATGATCGAAATTAGTTTTTCATCAATCACATGATCGATAATATTTACTCTTCTCTGTCATTAAGCTCAACTCATGCCATGGTCTCATGATTTTTGATTGTTAGCGTTCGAACCACAAAAAAAGAAAAAAAATAACCAAAGTTATAAAAGCATTACACCTTTTGCCACGTCAGAAACAGGCGCGTCTTCTATTTGCAGAAAGCATCTAGTCACTTATTGGAAAAAAGGAGATACCAATATATATTTTCAAATTCATTTATTGGAAAGGTTCTTGTTTTTTGTGTGGAAAGAGTCTCCCACCTTTTCATGAGGCAAACAGCAAAATGCTCTTAATTAATGAACAGGATATCTATTCTTCGCCACTTGGGAAATGTCATTTTCACATATGACATAGTGCATATGTACATCCCGACTTATGTTTATCTTATTTTCTTGCAGTCAATGAGAACATTAGCCATCGAAAATTTGGCATAATTTGCTTCTCTTGACATTTACCCGACGAGTATAATAAATTCTCCAAAAAGATCTGAAAACATTTCATATGAAATTAAATTTCTTAAACCAGAGCTACTCCCTAGACATAACACTGCACAAGATCAGCTTGCACAAAGTCACAAATATTTTTACATGGATGGGCTATCGTCATTATTATTGAATTAAACGGAGTCCTTAGAGGGTCCACTTACCGGTGGATTAATAATTTTGGGGACAAATGAATCTTCTAGCAGGACAATGTTCCCATTCATAATACGGCTTTAGGTAGTAGGGTTCTACTTTTTGCTGTTTGCGCTGTACCATCCTAAGTTTTCCTATTTGCCTTTCAACTTCAGTTCCTTACTTCAGCCAATAGACCAAGGCTTTATCTACAACATAAAATAACATTACAGAAAGAGGCTAATATGTTTATTGGCATAAATGGAGGATTACAAACCTGCAACACGCCATTCTAAATTTGGACAGGGTATGGACTATCTACATCTGTAAAATCAGAAACAATTGCGAACAGTTTTAGAAATTTCGGATTGGGATGAACACAACTGGTATTCCGATTTGGTTGCTCTACAGTCATCACTTGAAGCAGTAGCAAAGATTGTTGTATCATTTGAAGAATACAATAATATTGATGTGCAGGCAATCCCTCCGTTGAAGATTTAAGTATTCTCAGCAGGGTTCTGGACAGTCATGAAGTTCGGGCAATTTCAGGTATTTCGGGATCTGATAAATGTATATTGCACGAATTTCTTCATCAAATGATGTATTTCGAAGCTTTGTGGAGATGAGGAGCAAAATACCGACTAATGTGAATTTGAATCTCCAAATATATTAGAATGGTTTTTTTGAGGACTATTTAGCACTCCCCATTGGGCTTGAACTGAATGTCAAAACATTAGCACATAGCTTACGTGTAAGGATATTTCTATGAATGTCCTGTAATTGTCGGCATTTGTCTCTTAATTCCTTATGTATTTATTCTGTTAGTTACCCAGTTGGTTTAATTATTTGAATTTTAAATGATTAAACAAAAGAATTTGGATTTAGATCAAATTAAATGTTTGCAATGGAAATGTATGTAAATAATAAAATTTAGCTATTTAATTATTGTACATACGAGATTTTTGTTATTTGCAGACAGAGGAGTGGATCCTTGGGACCACGAAACAACGAACCAAGCTAAAGCAAATGAGCTAATGAAAGAATCAATGAATGAATGAGTGAATGATTGGATGAATAAATGGAAAAGTTTATTTGGTTTTGGTGAATTGATTTTGAATCAAAGTGTTGTTGTTTCTGTCGAGTTTATTTAATTTAATTGGCAAATCGATAACAAAGAGAAGTCAAATGAAATTGAAATATTTGTATAATATTGCAACGCCAGATGTGCCCAACCACCAACCAACCATCCTGCCTGACACATCTATGGAATTGGCAATATGGTAAGAGAGAATTGATGATGAGACTCACCTGTCGTTAGGCCAGTGTCATTTATACTCGATGTAGATGTTGAGAAACCAGGTAATTTACGCCAACCTTTGCGATTCCAAAAACTGCGAGCTTTCGATTCAGTGGGTACAACTGGACCGGGATCTTCAGATGCCCGTATTCTGGCACAATTAAGTATACGGCGACCACAAGAGGCACGTGTAAATAAACTGGGCATGGTTGCATCTTCCATATTGGAGGCAACACCACTAACTCCACTTCCACCTCCACCCATATTTAATTGATTGTTATGCAATAAGTAGTTATGATGTGAATGTTGTTGTTGCTGTTGCTGTTGATGTTGCTGTTGGAGTTGATGTTGCTGAAGCTGATGAAGTGATGATAGACCGTGAGGATGTCGTTGAAAGGAACGACAACTTTGTGTAGCAAAGGCATGTTGGTGTTGTTGGAATTGTTGTTGTTGCTGCTGTTGTTGTTGTTGTTGTTGTTGTTGTTGTAATCCACTAACACTATTAATTCCATGTTGTGGCATTTGTCTTGCACATTTGATATGTTGCGTCTTATGTAAGCGTAAACTTCCAATATAACTAGCACCACTACTCCCACTAAATCCACTATCAAGATCACAATTGGTGACATTGGTTGTCAGGCATTTGTTATTGTTAACACCACCACCGCCAACACCCCGCTGATGTAATCCAAGTAATTCCATTTCAGTTGGCACCACCACCATCTGCTGATGAAGTGAAACTAATGCCGGTGGTGATGTTTGTTCAGTTGTATCACAGATATTATCCGCCGAGGATGATGTAAGACGCATCGCTGCCGCTGCCACCGAACTCAGCAGTGTTGGTTGTCCAGAGGCTGCAGTTACACTGATTGTAGGTTTCGGTTGTGTCATTGCTGCTGATATTGTGCCTGCTGCTGCTGTCGCTGCTGATGACAATGGTGGCGGGCTACAATTTGGGGGACTTTCTGGCATAAGCATTGCTTCGACGGAAAGATTCAGTTCTCCCAGTATTTTATGATGACGATTTTGAACACGCCGCAGTTCTTCTTCGACCAATGATTGATTCAATGAACCAGCCGAATGAGATGTGACCGTGGCACGCAATTGATGTGCAGTCGCCATGTGACCAGCATTGATCTCTTCATAGAAATTCTCATTTATTGTTGATGTCGTTGATGTTGTTGCCGTTGCAATTGCTGTTGCAAGTGTTGTTGGTGGCGTTAATGGTGTTGTCATGGATGATGATGATGTTGATGATGATGATGTTGCTGCTGCTGCTGCTGCTGCTACTGCTGTTGCTAAGGATGGCGATGATTTCATAATCTGTGTATTGTGTATACCAGCCATCGATCCTGTTATTGTTGTTGCTGACGCCTTCATTTGCTGTTGGTGTCCACCGACACCATAACGCGTCTGATATGATTGCAATGTTGCTGGTGAAACAAGCACCTTGTTCTTTTTACCCTTAGAGAGTAGGGCTCGTATTGAATTGGGAGGTGGTGGTAACCCTGAGCCGTGTCCTCCACCATTTCCAATATTTTTGGCATCAGGAGTTGGTATATTCGAATGACTCATAGCTATTCCAGGCTCATAATAAGCATAAGAGTAATCATGTTGTTGCTGTTGGTTCAAAGCATTATGTTGTTGCAACAAATGCAGGCCACCATGATGTTGCTGTTGCTGCTGTTGTTGCTGTTGTTGCTGTTGTTGCTGTTGTTGCTGTTGATTTTGCAATGCCATAGACCATTTCATTGCTAATTGATCATGACCATAACCATCACGCCCCAAAGTTTTACTTTGACGTAATAATTTATTTTGTTTCTGTAGATGCAATGTGTTGCTGGTGCTGGCCTGAATACCTGCTGCTGATATTGTTGGTTCATTGCATATTTCAATGGCATCTGGATCCGGATCCGGATAGCGTGGCATAACATGACGTCGTGTTATGATTTTAGCATTTGAAATGACTTTTTGTGCTGTTGTTGTTGATGTTGATGTTGATGATATCGGTGTTGATGATGATGTTGCTGTTGATGCTGCTGCTGTTGCTGCTGCTGCTGCTGCTGTTGTTGTTATTATTGGCTGTGATACTAGTATACAACCACCTACTGCTGCTATTGGTGAACTTGGCTGTTCTTTATGTGACATTGCTCCCAAAGTTGTTGACGATAATGATAATGATGATGATGATGATGTTGGTGGTGATTGTGGTGGTGGATAATTCGGTGGCGGTGGAAATTGCAAGCAATTAGCAGCAACTTTAGTTGTTGCTGTCGCAATGACATGTTGTTGATGTTCCTGTTGTTCCTGTTGTTGTTGTTGTTGTTGTTGAAGTTGCTGTTGCTGCTGTTGCTGCTGCTGTTGCTTTTGATATTTGAGACGTTGCATTTGCGTTTGTTGTTGCGTGTAATAATTTTGATTTGCTTGAGGATGATGCGGCTGCTGAAGATGTTGTTGCTGAAGCTGATTGTGTTGTTGCTTTAGTTTTGGTTGTTGCTGTTGCAACTCCTTTTTTGGTTCTCTTAATTCTCTTGATTCCTTGGTTTTCATATTGTTGATGATAATAAGGCTGCTGTTGCCGCCTTCGTTGTTGTTGGAATTGTTTGTATTGTTGCTGCTGCTGTTGCTGTTGTTGTTGCTGCGTCTGCTGCTTAAACCTAAGCAACTCTCCATGGCACATGTTGATGTCGCGTGAATTCAAACTTAACTAAAACGAATCAAAGAATCTCACATCCCTCACTCCTGCATCGAAGTCTTAAACGTTAAACAGCAACTGCAATAGAAAATAGAAAAAAGCATGATTAGAATTGAATTTTATAAAAGTAAACTAGAGAAACGGAATGAACTTCCGCAAATCAACACTCTATTATACTTAAAATGAATTAAGTACATATGTACAATACTTTTATAAAACACCACAACCTCTGCCATCTGTGATTATTTTTCACTCTCAATTGACTGAGGATTGATGGCAGGCAATTGAATAGGAACAAGAAGAAAAACCTTCTCCAACAACGCAACATTGAGAGTTAAGGCAGCAACACAAAACTATGTCACGCGTGCCATGGCAGGCAATCATCATCAGTGTTTCTATGGAAAACTATTTGTGACCACTGCCAACAATTTTTATCGACTTTAGGTCTCAAATATGAAATGAAGAACCCTTTTTTCACTCTTTGTGTGTGTGTGTGTGTGTGTGTGCGGTTTGTGAATTACTGCTGCTGCTGCTATTGCCATCACATCACCACAAGATTAATTGCTACTAATTAAGTGAAGTCTTTGCTGCCACTGTTTTAAAAGGCCTCTTTTGACGACCGCATTTACTTTATGTTGTAGGAGCAGAAGGAAGAGTAGGAGAAGAATGGCATAAGCTAGTATTAGTTAGTTTAGGTTGGACTGGTCTCGTCTTGTCTGGCCTGTCCTGGCCTGGCCTGTAGTGGCATGGTGTCGCATGCTGTAAAAATCGTCAAACAAGAAATGCGACACATGCAAGTGCTGCATGCCATAAACAAAAAGCGCCCGCCAGGGATAAATGATGTTAAGTGCTTTTGAGTTTAGTTAAGGAGTCAATAGGTACAAGGGAAACAGTAGGCTGCGGATTGGGGACTAAAGGGTAAAGAGATATTTTCTATGGCACACACATGCACACACACACACACACACACACTCATGAATGCAAAAACTAACACACAAAAAAGGCAAATACGATTTGATGCAATTGAATGTGGCAGCCAGGAAGGCAGGCAGGCAAGCAGGCAGCTAAAGCAGAAGCAGGAGCACTGACAGGAGGAGCAGCAACATTATGTTACTCCTATTTCTGCTTCTGTTGTTGTTGTTGTTGTTGTTGTTGTTGTTGTTCTTATTAACGCACTTTTTCTATGATTTTGTTGCATGCTGCATGCGGCATAATGCAAGTGCAATGCGCCAACAAGAAGTGAAGCGACGAGGCACTTGGATGCAGCAATCAAACTAAACAGAGTTCGTCATCTTCTGTTGTTCTTGTTATTCTTGTTGTTAATTGTTGATGCTGTTATTATTGTTGGTTTTATTTCTATAGAATCACAACATCACAATATTACATACAAAGAACAAGAAAAACAAAAGTTGCGCCCCTATTCTGACTAGGAGTTTTATAGTTTTATTTTCTTGGTCTTCCCCTTTTTCTATTTTTGCATATTTTTGCAATTAGAAGCAAATAATAATGATGACTGGTAGAATGAGTACGTAGCAGTAGAAGTAGCAGCAGCAGCACTAGTAGTAGTAGTGGCTACCCTACGCATTAATTGCTGAGTTTGCCATAAGCATCACATGTGAAATATTTTCCTTCTACAAACTGAGGAAAAAAAAAAAAAAATCAAATAATTTAATACTAAATAGTCAGGTTAACCCGACTTTGGAATACCCAGATATGATGAAATGATGATAAATCTATAAAACTGACACATAAGTGTTTCAAAAGTCTCAATAATACAGAAGATTTAGTATTAGTCATAGAAAAAGATAAATATCATAAGTCATTGTCTTTCCTGTTATCCAAATTTCAAATTGATATCTTCAAAAACTAAGCTACCAAAGATCCAAAGAAAGCTCAATACTGAGAGTTTCTGAGAAATAGGCTCCTTTCTAAATTTGTCTTGTGATTCTCCTCATACTTCATAATTGGATCTTATTCACTTAATTGTGTACCATTTCATTTACAAAACATCATATACCCTGTAAATGTTACTCGGTGTAGGGTACTAAAAACAAAAAGAAAAGTGGATGGAAAGTATGAAAGAACTTATGGAACTTTGATTTAATTCAAGATACAAACAATAATATAATATAGTAATAAGGGGAACATAAACTGAGTGGGTGTGGGTGTGGGTGAACAGAGCAAAACAAAGAGAATGAGTACATTTCTACGAGTCTTTAGTAGATTTATCGAGTTCCCCCAGTTCCAATTGAATAGAATGCAATGAATTCAATTTTAATTTTACAAACAAGTTTTTGTGTACGATAATAAAAATCAAAGTTAATCTCTTTAACAGTTAACAGCCACATAAAATATTCAATGTTTTCATTAATTAAGAACAAAATCATTATTCTTGGAAATGTATTGAATAAATTCTTTGCTTGGAGCAGTTATCATCATCATCACCATCATCATCATCATCCATGGCAAATATAATATAAAAGAACATTGAAGTCACTTTGTGACTGACTCACTTGCCAAACGAACAAGAACTGACAACATCTGATGCAAGTCATCCTGAATTTACTGATGTACTTAACTTTATCGAATTCTGTAATCACTCACTTTTCTTTTTGAGAATAAACTTAAGTCATTGATCTCCGAGGCCATTGGCCGCGGCATACACATTGGATGTTATAGATCGCTGCTCTCATAGTAAGAGCTCCTAGCTCCAACAGACTACCTCTCAATATAATAATGTTACTAACAAATCAGACACTTCTCTCTGTCTTCTAGTTTCATTTCTTGTTCAGGGTTACCTCTAGCAAATCTTTCCAATGCCAAGAAAACAAACAAAAAAGGGGTTTCCAAAAAAAAAAAAAAAAAAAAATCGACTGATGAATGCATATGGCAATATTTCTTGTTCAAGTTGTAAAGAATTTTCAATCCAAAACTCAACGTCAATTTGATTTGATTCGGCTTATGGATGTCTGACTGCAATTGATTATCATTATGTTATACTAAATACTTTCATAGCATATGAAAACTCTCAGTTCAAGTAATATTAATCATCAGCTGCATTCTATGGTGATTTCTGTGTGAATTTAAATCAATTTCGTTATTTCATAAACACCCCTCGCACATGCACTAAATATGTATAATCATATAATTGTTATAATCAATTTTTTTTTTGTTTGTTTGTTTTTATTTTTAACAGAACAGAATGTAATTTGAGCTGATGAGAAAATCAATACTGAAATTATACTGTTTTCTTTCTCTTGGAATATGATACACTTTCAAGGACATTTTTGAACATAAATTGAAAATGACTGAAGAACCAGAGGAAATTATAAACCCTAAATATGGCCTCACATATGTTAAACTTTTATTTATTGTATAAAGATATCAAGAAAAAAAAAAGTGAATAATAAAAAACCCAATAAAGAAATATTAAATTAAAATGTTAATTTTATTTTTTTTAAAAATTTAATATTTTGTTTTCCTTTGGAAATCAGGAGAGATTTTTCTGTATTCTTCCTTTAAAGCTTTCTTTAGGTCTTCTGTCTGATCTTTCTGACAAGGTATTCCCACAAATGATCAATGGGATTGATGTCTAGAGATTGCGTCTGATAATCAAGTGTCTTAGGAGTCCTGTACAGTAGCGATTCTTTCACAATGTCGTAAGTTGCCTGACAGGCCTAATTTGTCGACATTGGGGGCGTCATTGCTCTTCAGAATGAACAAGTAATCCATCTTGTTCATTGTGGATTCAATGAAAACACGGTTACCGACTCCTGATACCATCATGCAGCCCCAAGCCATAACATATGCACAATGTAATAATATTTCATCATAGTATTTCATTTTAGTATCAACTTCATATGTAAAATTGAACTTAAAATTTTAAACTCTTTGGAAATCTCTCCATATGCATTGGAAAGAGTGTCAGGGCTTTTCATACCAATACAATAGTTGAGACTTCTATGTAACATTCATTCCATAGTATAGTTCTATATCACTTATTTTCAACCCTATTATAAATGATCTTCTGCTCTCCATCTCATTTTCTCGTGTTATTATGTAAAACTTTGCCTTTCGTTTAATGCAAGAGGATCTGAACTCATTGCATTCTTGGTGCTTAACCAATCTTTTATTTCTTAAAAGCTCTAAATATGAATCTATGATATATTATCGGTGTATATCATATTTGTGTATTTACACGATTGATAACGTCCATCTTGACAGGGTCTCCTAATTTAACGATCTTGGAGTTCCTTTTGATCCTAAGTTGTGTTTTAATCAGCATATCTTCGCTATCGTTAATAACGCAAAGTGTGTTTTTTGCCTTTTGAATTTAATGAGCCCTATACCACATTTCGCTCGTGCGTCCACTCTTGGACTGTTGCTCTCCTCTATTGGACAATGCAATATAAAAAGCATCAACATCGAATTGAGTCTCTTCAGAAACAATCAGAAACCTTTTATTTATACTTCGTGGTTTAAATTGGACTTCTAATTCCCGTTTCCCATCTTACTCTGATAGGCTTATTTTTATCAATCTTTAATCTAGGGATTACTTTTCTTCATGAACTTATAACTGGTGCCAATGATTCTCCTGAGTTCTAAAATCATCTAAAATTTTGTATTTCCAGTCGTTCTACTAGGAACTTCTTTCCTTTAGCTTTGAATAGATGCACATCAAACTTTGCACTTCATGATCCTTTCCGTATTTTATGCTCTCTTATAATAAGTTCTATTAAGTTCTTCTACCTGAGATCTCGCCTTTTGCGCTTAATATTATCCTTTTTCGATGCCTTAACGATTCGATAAACTCTGGAGGATTGCTGAACTGGAACACACATTTCTACTATTACTATTTGTTTTTTTTTTTCTCTGACCACAATTGGTTATGAGTAGGGGCATAGCTTGAAATTTCATTTCTTGTTTAAAAAAAAAATATATTAAAATTGGTAAAAAACTGTCAAGATCTCAACAACTACGCATTCTATCAGCTCCAACTATTGCTAAGACCCATCTAGGTGACGCCATAAGTGCAACAATAAAAAACGTTATTAAAATCGGTCCAGCCGTTTTGGAGAAAAATAGTCACAAAAATCCGTACCCTATAATTTTAAATATAAAGATTAGTATATTGTAGTTTTTAGTACAAACTTTATATTGTAGTATATATGTACGTATAAATATTGTACATAAGTGTGGTACTAATAGGTACATTTTTTCGTTAATAAAAATTAAAAACAAAATATATTTTTTTTTTGTAAGCCCACATCCGCTTTCGTATCCGCCTCCGTTACAACTCTAGTCTGCATTATTGCAAAGTATATGAGAAAAGTCAAGTTTAAGGTACATCAGATCATGGTATTAACATTGATGATGTGTCCACAGGCAGCCATATACATAAGTCCATACATACATACACACATATGTAGGACAAACCATATACGTATATTATGTATACAAACAGACATAAAAGTTGTTTACGGTGATTTATTAGTTTCTCACGCTAATCACTTAGAATAAATGGTAAAATGGTAAAAAGTTTAAAAGGAGTCAAAGAAAGGTCGAAGGGCGGTTGCAACAAAAAATAAAGATTTGTGGTCTATTCAGTTTTTAACACTAGACATGTGTATATATTTATTTTCAGCTGTCATCAATAATTTAAAAACCATAAATTCACTCAAACATAAAATACAAGACATTGCAATAATAAAAATTTAAAAACGCATAAAATGTTTATGTTAAAAATATATTACTCATACCCATAACTGCAGATCACCATCAATGGGTGAGTTCTGAGTGCTAGAAATATTGCAAAGGCTTTATGAATACTATATTGTACAATAATTGCATGTTGTTCGTGTTTATATATACAATAATACTTATTTAAGTACTAAGGATAGGGAGTCTGATAAGTTTCTTAGTTTTTAATGTAAATAATAATTTTCATTTTAATGATGCCTCCTTAAACATAATCATCCCCGAAATCAGCTTAGTTTCCAATTAAAAGCTCTCATTTGATAGAATAATTCCAGCGGACTCATTCCTAGATGTTTAAAAACATACTATATATACCATAATATGTAACCACTGATTGTGTGTGTAAGGTGGTGTATGTATCCCATCTTTTTTCTTCTTCTTCTTGATTTTAACAATTAGTCGATCAATAGTGCTTCCAGTCAATAGGAATTATTCCTTTTAAGGTCCTCAGATAGAACTGACAGCTGCATATAAAATAAATTATGTTCTGGTACTGACTAATGATCTATCGATGAAACTTATCAGACTTCCCTACTGAATTGTACATATGTACATAGAACCATACATGGTTATGTTTGCGGACTTTTGATGTTGACACACACGATTCGGTTCCCTATCGTTGCAGTGGAAAAGAATCTGAAATCACATGCTTGTTGCATTTTATGTGCGGATATCTCACAAGTCACAAGGCATAACAACAATAATGTATGGAGGAGCAAGTGGTGCCTTCACTTCTGCTATAGCCAAAGCCATAAGATATTGTAAATGAGTGCAAACAAATAATTAGATAATAAAAAACTTTTGCAATATTTAAAGTACTTTGCTGTTATTGTTGTTGTTATTATTATTGTTGTAGTTGCTCTTTATTAATGATGAATTTAATGTACATATGCGAGGTGTGCTTATAAAATCATCACTCCCATGTCTGTAAGTACTATCTATATCTATACATGTCATGAATCACGCATCAGCTATGAACAATATAACACTAATAAACCAAACACAAAAAAATAACAAATAAAAAAAAAATCAACCGTCTGAATCAGAGAACTGCAGCAAAGACTATGAAAACATGTCTATATGGTCATGGGCAGTTCATTCAAAAATTTCCATTCGCTCTCAAACAATAACAACATCCAGGTTCCATTCAAAATGTCAAGGTCCCAACAACAATTGGATGGGATATTATATTATAAAATGTTTGACTCAAGTTTCTAAAAAAGAAAATTGGGTACGCAATATTTCGTGAGCGAACTGTTCAGTCAAATCATTTTTCATGATCTTTGCTTGCATTGAGTACTCTCGAATCAAATAAATATACCTATGCTTACTGCAGTTCTGGCAACAAATGTTTGACATTTTTCAAGATAACCGAGAAGGCTTTGAAGATCTGGACATTAGAAAAGAATAAAAATATTGAAACTATTCATTTATTCAAAACAAAAACAAAAAAAAGAAAAGAGTCCAACATCATCGAGATGTATAAAATATGCTGAAATTAGCAAATCCAAATTCAAACTGATGATGATAAATCACTCACAGAAAGATTAAACGGTAAGCATTCTTTAGAACAGGGCTGTTCAACCAACGGCCAATGTGATCCTGGCAGCCGAAGTGACATACAAAAATTCCATCACGTTCTATACGTTATAACTATGCAGAGAGAAATATCCAGAACTGCATTATTAATGAGTTCATTGTTCGGAAGCACGTGCATATGTGAACATATTTTCTCAAGATTGAAACACACCAAGTCGAATATTGGAACAAGCATGATGGATGAACGTCTAGACGACTATTTGCGAAACACAACCTCGTCAATAGAACCAGATATTAACGCATTAGTTTCCGAATTGCAGTCGCAAGTATCACATTCATTGTTTGTAGAAAATAATAAAGAATCCAGATTGGAATAAATAGCATATGCATGCTTGGGAAGCCTTTTCTTTCTCGTCAACTTGGGAAAATAAATAATTTTTTTTTTCTGCTACTGCGTCCCAACTTTCCATGGATTTTTCCAATGCGTCCCAGGGAAACAAAAAGGTTGGTCAGCCCTGCTTTAGAACGATGGAAAGTTCGCAAGGAACGTGTTGAAACTTTTTTCATCATAAGTCTCGTTATTTAATGGGCCTCATCTCGTTTAGTGAATATTTTTCATTATTAATGCTGCTGCTCAGTTGTGCCGATATTCGCAGACTTTCTACTTATGATTTGCCCATCAATTCTGCCATGCATGGTTCCTTTATGTGCAGAATGGCCTAACAGATGCAATTGATTTAGATTGTTCCAGTAATTGTTGCCACAAACTAATTAGTGAAGAAGAACAAAATGTTCTTTCTTGATTTGGCTTCCTTAATTTTCTATATTTCATTTCTCTTTGCTCCATCTTTGTGCTGTCTTTAGTTGGATTCAAAAATATTTTTTTACAACATAATAATATTGTAATAATTATGATTTCATTCTTTTATTAATTGCGTTATAAGTAGTGTTCTAATTAAGAAATTTGACGGTCTGGGTTTCGGAACGAATGTTGTTCGCGAGGTCTTCAATCGTCACTGGATGGTTGGCACAGGCGAGCGACTTCAAATATCCTAAACGAATTTGAATGAGACCAATAAACTTGTAATCACGAGACTCGTGACTTGCAAATGTGGTTCGAAAATGGAAAATTTTGAAAAGCATATTCGCAACTTGATGCTTTTTTTTTAACGAAACCAGCAATGTCAATTAAACTTGAGTGGAAGGCAGACCTGTCCACCAAAAAAAAAAAGATGATGATGATGATGATGATGAAGGGATTTTGCTGCTTGCTAAACTTTCTTGAATGGTAGAATAGATAAGTGTGCTTCTAAAGACCTTACTTAATAAATCGTATCTTAAAAACTTTACGACTATTCGAAAAATGATTTTACTATGAACAATTAATAGTTTACAATAATATTTCATGATGTGTACAAAATGCTAATGTTTTCCTTGCTTTATTGAAATCTTCTATAGTTGCATTCTTTCAAAAGCTAACTTCAAAGTGAATATGATCAAACATGTTTGTCACACTTTAATGCTGCCAACTTGCTGCATTCTTTGAATACTTGAAGTAGAATACTAACAGAACTTTAACTGTGCTGTTTGGTATGGACGGACATTGAATGAGGAATGAAAGCACATTAGTTGTTCTTCATTGTACGAGTGTGTTCTTCTCTTCTGCCCTTTCAGAATTTGTATTTCATGCTAATGAAAGACCTCAGAATGTGGAAGGGCAGCCTCATTTGTTAGAATGTGTCACCCTCTTTTTTGGTCTTGCTGAGTCTGTTTTTTTTAAGCTTTATCTTTCTATGGAGCTAACCATCGTTTTATGGTCCTTAATACCATACCACTCTACTTGGTTCGTTTTGTGTGCATGCACTAGATTTTCTTTATTTTTATTTTCCTTTTTTTTTGTTTTTGGTTTTGTTTTGCTTTCTTTCCTTCATTTTTCTACTATTCATTCAGTTTATTGCAGTGGCACGCATGGCATGCCACTGTAGCCATTCCCTTTCATTTGGTGATGCTGCATGTTGCATGTTGCATGTTGCAATACAAGCAATTCAACTTCTTACTCTGACTCAGATATTTCCATGTTACTGTCGCCATTGAGGGAGAAAATATTCCTGTAATGTTAGACATCATTGTGACATATTATTGTAAATGAGAGAAATGAGTCTTTTAAGAGGTACCAGCTTCCCCAATACGAGTACTTCCACATATCCAATTCTACTCATAGCTTTTCATTCAGTTTCTACATTAGAGCAGAATGCATTGTCAACATTTTGTTTAAATTCAATGCATTTGTTGTTGCACATTTTTTTCTAGGAGCTGCGACTGTTGTTGTACATTATTCACTGTTGTTATCCATAAATAGATACAACAACAACTACTAAAGAAAGCACTTATCCACAACTTCGAATTCCATTTCCACTCTCTTTTCCTTATTATCACTTCATACTTATATAGAATACTCTCGAAAAGGGTGAAAAATCACCTTTTCCACTTGTTCTACTAGTTCCAATTTTGTTCTCATTGTAGTTGATATACATATATAGTATGTATGTATATAAATTTATATACAAGTTTAAACTATATGTATTCTGTAATCTAAGTGAAAAGAAAATGATTCTTAAGTCTGGAAATCTTTGTTATCACTTGGATCCTTTTTGTCATTTCTTTACCACTTATTGAATCTGAGATTTTGGATTCCATGAAAACATAACAAGAAATTATTAGTTTGTTCCCTTTGTAAATAGTCAGTCACACTACATAATGTTTTCAATATTCCCACATTCTTTAACATTTTCAGTTTCATCATCATCATCATCATCATCATCATAATCAACTTCTTCCAACTTTAACTGAACTAAACTAAACTGAACTGAGCAGAACTGAACTAAACAGAATCCTGTGCTTGGTGCTCTTCCCTTTTCCGTATTGGTCGATTTCACTTTGAATTTAACGCAAAGTAATTTGTGCAAATTTTTATGCTTGAATCGGATGTTTTTTTTTTTTTTTGCTACCAAAAATGGCCAAAAGCAATACAAAGCGTGTGCGGCTCGCCAACTTCTCATTGATCACACACAATGTTATTCTTTCCTTCCAAATAACGAAGTGTGGTCCGAAAGTATCCGATTTATGCTTATACTGGTAATTTCTGTGGGATACAAAGATAACCAGTCAAGGAACTAAGGAACTCACCGCCCGGACGAAGTTTCCGATTGAACTTCGGTATTTCTTTAAAGTGTCTTTATTCTTTACTGTTGTTGAACAGCTGACAATGGCAGTGAGTTGCATTAGGTTTGTGAGAAAATTGTCGTTTGACTGTGAGCAAACTAAGTACAAAGTGAGGTCGGAACTCCGAAAACTTGTATAGCTAATACTCTATTGTTCACTCAGGAGAATTCGATTAGAATTACATATCTTTAAATAAATCCAACGACTTTTCTTTATTCACAAAATTAAAAATTCCATTAAGATGTGAATGGTTCGATTGTATAAAGACTTTCTGACAACTAACTGCCAGAACTACTTCATGTTATGTAAGAATCGATGGGAGATTGTTGTACACTTAATTAAAAAGAACAATAATACCATAGCGCAAGTTGGATACTATTGAAAAACACCTCGTATGTGCATTTGTTGCATGCATTCAAGTGCCAACAAAAAACCAAACACAATGCCAGCGAATGTATCCAAAGTGTGGCAAAGCGACTTTTGGTACAGGCGGTGGTGACAGACAAAAACCACATTGAGAACTCATTCGTTCAGAGTTACATTATCAACTTTTGTTATTGTTGTTGTTGTTGCTGCTGCTGTTGTTGTTGTTCCCCAAAAAGTATCAACAAATAAACAAACGAAGGAAGGACGGCATGGAAGGCAAGAAAGGCAAGGTGAATGAGTAGGCAGGAGTAATGTTAGACACGAAAGGAAGCAATGCGGTTGGTTGCTTGGATGGACGTGAACGAGGTTGTAGATAGATGAATGGTATGAAGAGATAAATGAACAAACGTTTGAACAATATGAACAAGAGCATGCAACATGCTTCAAGTGGAAGTGGTAGTGGTAGTGGCAGCAACAGAAGCATATCAACGTCATTGTTGTTGGCCATTTAACATTTGGCTAAGTCAAGAAAAACAGTTAAAATGGTTGATATATGGCAGGAGTGGTGGGGGACAACATCAAATTGTTATTGTTTTTCAATTAATTGCGGCAACGTAAGAGCATTTTGTATTGGCGGTTAGTGCGGGTAGTTTGAATAACATTTGAACGACACAACACAATATTTCGGCAAACATTTTTGAAAGACAATGAATGAGATTCATGAGAATGTGTCTCATTTTAAGATGTTTGGCGCCAGTAGCAATAGCAACAACAACAGCAAAAGCAAGACTGACAACAATCAAAATAAATTAAAGAAAAATAAAAATATACAAAATATATATTTCAATTTTTCCCATTCTATACCATTCATACACATACACACAGATATATTGTACTATGTACAGATGTATGTGTCTCTTGCCTAAGTTAATGCAAGAAATCATTAGATTTACATATCTAGAAATAATCGGTAAACATGATAACCTTCATTCTTTAAATGACAGTGAAAATCGTATCAAAATCTGTTGCATGGTTTAGAAGTTCTGAGTATCCAAACAGACAGGAATTTAAATTTTTCTGTATACTACATAATATCAGGATATCAGGAACTGGCCACTGATTGTCGCTTTGATATAAAAGTATGCATTACTTGATTGGCAGAATTGTCTGTGATTCCTTTGCTGTGTTGCCAGTGGGGCGGTACATAAAGCGACACTATATTTGGGATTCTATTTACAATCACAATGTCATGGATGTTTGCAACGTTCGCAGACTTCATGAGGTACTCTTGAGTATATATATATAAATGTAACTAGGCGAATCAATCATACATTTGCTTCTATGCATATTTGCTTTCCCTCTCCCTCTGGTATAGATGTTGACCATGGTACACACACAATAAGTCAAAACTAGCGTTCTTCGATTACTAAAAAGGCAATTTTCCATACAAAATTAACGTGAAAAAAACAACAACCCTTTTTATACGCTATACAAATATTTTGTTACGATCAAATTGAGTAGTTGTTCTACGCAATGTTGCCTGGTTCTCACGACGCTTGGCGAAAATATTACAATGAGACTAAAAAAATACAAAAATAACAACAACAATACAAAATTCAAGAAGCAACAAAGCATTACGCATTACAAGCATGTTTCTCTCTTGCCGAGCTCACAGTGAAAGAAATGGACGAAGAGCTCAAAGCCAGAAAATATTGTTTTTAATAGTCTTGGGTTTAATGAAAATTTAATATCCTTTGATTCTGTAGATAGATTTTAATGAAATAAACACTAAATGTTACTCAAAATAAACTAAAGTAAAGCAATCAGTAATTCGATTTTGAATCCAATGAGTGGCTTTTATGTGATGCGCGCACAAACAATTCAAGAATCTGTGATTTCATTATATGTATACGTAGATGTATAGATTTCGTGCGACATTTGCAAAACTTTGTTCGATCTGATGAATATTTGACATATCTTAAGGGATATATTTAATTGAAATTTTATTAATCGATTTGAAATGATACACAATATGAATACGGTTCGAAGCATGGTATATACATACATATACTATGGGGCTTCCCATTCTATTTTTAAATTGTGGAACGTGTCCTTTGTTTTGTTTTCAAAATTATGGTAAATCTTGAACACTCGTTCTATTCTTTTTTTCCTTTTGAATCGAAAATAAAATAACAAATATAGGTATTAATAAAAAAATCATAATAATAATAAGCTTTAACCCGCAGTGCCTTTGAAAGGTTCTGTACAATTAAGATTAAAGAATATTTTAACTTCATATAAATAATGACGACTATGATGATGATGATGATGAAGGAAATGTACCGTTAAGTTAAGACGATATGTATATATAGTATATCCATACATGCATCAACTTGTACACTATGTTCCTTTATGTGACCCTAGGCACGTTAAAGAAATCGCGTCATGAACGGCAGGCAGGCAACTAAAAGGAGAACAAAAAGCAGGAGCAGCAGTCAAGAACAACGACGACATTGTCAATGCCCTCGACTTCGGTTGCAGGAAGAATCTGTTGAAGCAACAAACGATGAAGAAAAAGTAGAAATTTCATGCCTCAGGGGCAGCAACAACAACACCAACAACAACAACAAAATAACAAGAACAATCAACTGCAATAACAAGGAACACCCTCGATTTTTTTTATCCGAGTATAGTAACACATACGCATGCACTTTGCATAATTCGCAAGGATTTGTTGTGTCTTCTTCCAGTTTCTTCCAGTTTCTTTTATTCTTACATTCTTTGTTTCATTCGTTTTTTTTCTCTTTTATTTTTTGTTTTTTTAAATGAATCAAGGTACAGTCCAACCACATGCAGGGTATTCTATGGAACTTTCAAGTAAACACACAGAATATTTTGAAAAATATTATAGTGACTTTTCTCAGTTCAAAGACGAACTCGAATAATTGATATTTGCCATGGATCCCTTGTACTTGTCTCAAGTCAGTCTTTTGCATGAAAAATGTGTGAATCATGTGATCATAGGTAGAGTAGATAGAATACATATGTATATAGTAAGATCCTAAATTCAGAACAAAGGTCTTTCCGAAGGAAGAAGATATTCTTGAGAAGAAATCTTAATTGAGTATTTTTTCTATAAATGAATATTTAAATTTTATTCTTCTTTCAGGGAAATCTAAGATTTTCTAATAATGTGAGAACTTTCTGGATGGTCTGCATCTTTTGAGATTGAAAAATAGGGGAAACTTATTTTAATTATTATTTTGTGTTTTATTTTTTTTTTTTATTATATTTGAATGTCTTAGCTCTTTGTATATGATCCGAATTTCAAGTATCGAAACTACTTATAAAGAACTGATAAACCAGAAATAATTAACAGTGAACAAACAAATATGTATTGTAAAATATATTGTATTTTCTAAATTGAAGATTTGTTTATATCGTTTTATTTTGATGTTGTTTTTCATTATTCTTGAGTGAGTGCATTTTTTATGACTCATTCACCCACCTACACATTGATACATTCACATGTGTATTTATGTATATGTATGTATGCATGTATGTATGTGTGTGTGTATGTGATCTCCTTGAATTAAGCTTCAAGCGCCTTTCACTTTGTACCATGTTCTTCATTTCTTATGCAGCCCTAAACAAGACGAGAGGATTCAAAGAGTAGCAACCAAACAAACAAACAAACACACAAAGGGGTCTCCTCTTCTTGTTGTTTGTGTTGTTATTATTGTGTTTGTTATTCCCATTGTTGTTGTTGTTGTTGTTGTTGTTGCTTATTTAAATATCTACATATGTATATTGTAATGTGGTGTCCCCTAAATGCACCTATATTCTTGTCATTCTAGGTATATCCTGTCATTTCTCCATTTTATCATTCTGCGAAAATTTCACGACTTCCCGACTTCTGGTCCTTTCTTTTTGGGGCAAATTCTTCTACCTTTTTCTCCGATCTATATAGTATTTACCCTCTGTCCCTTTGTCCATTCTTTGCTCCTTTAATATTCCCTCTATTGGCATTCTTCTCCTTGTAACCCTTCAGCGTCTCTTTGTATTGTTTTGTTGCCATTTTTTGTTTTCATTTTGTTGTATTTCTTGTACTATTTATTATATGCGTACATGTCTGTGTGTGTGTGTGTGTGTGTGTGTGTGTGTGTGTGTGTGTGTGTGTGTGTGCATTTGTTTATTCATCGTTAGTCCCTCCGTCAATCCTCACGTCTATTCAACCATGCCATCCCCCTTCATATCCCTTCACAACCCATCCATCTATCCGACCATCCGTAACATATACGAGTTGCGGGCGTAGCGCAAAAAACGAAAAAAAAAAATAAAAAATTAAAAAAAAAAAAAATAAAAGAAATTGTTAAGGAGTGCATTGCACTCGCTTATATCCTTCCTTTGTCCCCTCATCAAACCCTTCATTTTGCCATCAAACTCAGTTTACACATGCTTTTAGTCTTCTGTTGCTGGTGCTCAGTGTGCCTCCCTGTGGCCGCGTGCCTGAAACCTCGTGCTTTCCGTCGGTCGGTCGGTCCGCCGGTCGGTCCTACTGCCTTTTTATTCTGTTATTATATAATATCACCAACCAGTTGACAACAACTAAGGCAGTAAATATTATTACACGTACTCAGTTGTGTTTTATTATTATTGTTGTGTGTGTTGTGTTTTTTATAATTGTTTGTTACATCATCTAACCATTCTACATATCTATTCTACTAGATCAGCGGTTCTTAGCCCAACTTAATCGGCGTACTCCATCTGGCACTGCACGAGACAGTACAGCGGACAGCAATCCCAACTCCAGTTACAGATAAGAAATGGTATATCATAATATATCTATCTATGAGGCCCATTTTCTGACAAAAATGTTTATTTGTATCTTACAATGAATCTTAATCTTTAAAATTCGAGGCAGATAGAGGAGCTCACTCCTATTCAATCGGCGGAAAGAACAATGGGATGTTATTCATTGTTCTTGTCATAATTGTATGATGGCAACATAAAATCGATTCTTTCTCTTGAATAATTGAATCTTAATTGATTGATATCAAGTCGAAGCTTTATCTACAATAGCAATATGGATAGTTTGAGAATATTTTTCAGTTTTAAATACTTAGTTCGATCGGCTCAACAGTGTTGAAGATGATGATCTCTGTGCCACCATTTAGTGGTGAGTTACAACAAAGCGGATGGCATAAAAACCTTCTCAATGAAAAAACACATATATGTGCTAATTTTCATGTTGATCGGTCAATCGGTGTCGGAGTTTATCAATCACATACACTATATGGACATCCATTGTTATGTACATATAATAGATTATTAAATGTATGAAATGAATGTATGTGTGTGTTGGCATGGTTAGTTAGTTACATATTGTACAATATAGGTATATATTTATGCTAAATATATATTGTATATGCTACCATGTTTCAGCGAAACTTAGTTTAAGAACCGCTGTACTATAATAGATGATTGTCACCAAACTCAAAAGCGTGTTGTCGCGCTAAAATAAAAAGGGTTTCACAATTTGTTTTCGGTTTATGGCTTCTCACTATGCACTCCTTCCACCTTCCCTCCATTTTTAACCATTCTCTCTATGTGTTTTTTTTTACTATATTTCCCCTCTCCGATACTTATATGGTAGTCGTATATATAAAGAGTGGCTCTTGGGTATGAATGAATGACTGAATGAATGAATGAATCATCGTCATTATCATCATCATCATCATCATAAGGACAAGTGTTACTGTCACTGACTGTTTTTTCTAGTTCTTCGTCTTGTTGTTGTTGGTGTTGGTGTTGTCATTGTTGCCACTCGGTTGCATTTGGGCACCACCTATCGACATGGCTTTTGTGCCTGCCACGCCCATTTGGTGAAAGTAAAAATTAAGAAAAACAAAAAGCGATACATGACAAACACCGTGGAACAGCATAGAACACTGTGATACAAATGCGACTAGTGCCTTGGAAGCAACATGAGGCACAACAAACAACAAACAGCACAGAACATACGCGAGTGACGTAAGAAATACTTGTACTCGTACTCATACTCGTACTCATACTCGTACAAATATCACCAAGTGAGTGTGTTTTGTTGCCGCATTTTGTTGCATGTTGTTCTGTCAGCGCTCTTGGCTTCAAAAAATATATATAGAAAGACACAGAGTAGCAAAGCAATGTGGGCTTGTAAGTTCGTTAAACTTTCAAGTATCGAAGATGTTGCAACATGGGTGTTGTTGCTCTTGCTTTCATCAAACCACATACCAATCCTTTTTCTCATTTATTCCTTTCCTGATGAAGATTCGTTCGTTTTCTGTTGTTGCTGTTGTTGTTGTTACAACTAAATGGGAGGAGAGACAACTTTGATACTTTCATTTCAAGTGATGCTATGCTTCTTCTCATCATCATTATCATCATCAGTAACATCATCATCACATACAGAATTCCACTTAATCTTCTTCATCCTTATCACCCATCACCCATCACCCATCATCAAGTTCTTCAACTTATACTTTTCAAATTGTTCATACTTCTAATGCTTCTGCTGTTGCTATTGCTATTGCTATTGCTATTGGTATTGCAATTGCTCTTGCAACTGCTGCTCCTAATTCTCCTGTCTGTAATATTAGAGTTAAACTTTAGAGGTCTTGTTAACGATGACGGTATCGCGAGCTTTTAGCTGCATCCCATCAACCACAAAATCTGATGAACAACACTCTCAAGTTTCTTCTTTTTCATTTACAATGCCGCGGCCCAATCCTTGATGCCCATTGCAGTTACGCATTTTGCGTATGAATTTAATTAAAACAACCGCCCTTTTGTAAAGGGAAACGCACTTTGTTTGCTGCCACACTTGACATCTGTTAGGGTGCTTGGGTGGCAACATTAAAGACATATCACAATGTGATCATCATCATCATCATCATCATCATCATATACATAGTACATAAATATGGTATGTACTTAGTATTGAAATTATCTTGCAACATATTGAAACGATCGATAATGAACATTTCATTTATGATCTTCCTCTTAAGCTTGATGCTGCTGCTGATGCTGCTGCTGATGCTGCTGCTGATGCTGCTGCTGATGATGATGATGATGATGCTGATGATGGTAGTCATGTACATAGATGATGGTTTTGTCTCCTTAAGATTTCATCAAATGAACTGGTTTTCATTACAATACAATTAAGAACAACTTGTAGTGCCACATGTTTCTCAATTTATGCTGGCTGACCCTAATAAGTAATCTTCATAATCATCATCATCATCACAATCATCATCTTTATTAAAAGGGTCCTTTTATCTGCCATCATCATCGTTTTGAACTTGCGACATTTTGGCTACATTTTTATATGTCACAGCTTTTTAGGATATTTTCTCATATTCCTTTAATTCTTATGTTATTTTATATTATGTAGTCTAGTCTTTTGTTGTTGTTCTACTTGAGCTGACATCATCGATGACTTTGAGTTGCCTCGACGACTTGGAATTTTACACTAATTGACTTTGCCGCTTCACTTGACATTGCATAGCTTGCTTGCCTTCTTCACAACACAACACATTATTTCTTTGTATCATTTTCTTTTTTTGCAGTTTTAGTATTGTTTCTCTCCTGATTCTTGACCTCCTCCAGCACCCCTACTTCTTGGTATGGTATGGCTTTGTGTTCACTTACCATCCTTCTGGTGTTCTTCTTTTAAATCGATAAGATGTTGCTTCAGTATTCTTTTAAATTTTATTGACCTTGCAATGCATTAATGCTTATTGCATGCCACAAATTATCGCATGCCATACAATTAAATATTTGTTTTTCACTCCCCTTAACATCTCTTCTGATCATGTCCTATAACATACGATACATCTCTAGTTTCTATTTGTAAATGATCTACATGCCGCTTGCAACAGCAGAAGTGTCCAACAGAGTCATGGGTCATACATCTGGTATGTGATGTTACTTGTGGTTATGGTTATGTTTGAAGCTGTGATGGGGACTGGGGTTTTAGATTGAATTCCAGTAGCACGTTGTGCTTTGGACATGGTAAAAAAAAAAAAAAGTGTTAAAAGCGCAAGCACATAATTTTTGTTGTATGCGTGCGTGCAACGAATATCTTAACGTGCAACCACCAGCCAACAACAATCATACATCGTTAACACTTAGACAAAATAAAAATAATGAAATAGATCAACTTGCAGCAATCTCAACAATAACAACAACAAAAACAACAAAAACAACAATAACAACAATAACAACAATAACAACAATAACAACAACAACAACAACAGTAACAGTAACAGTAACAGCAACAGCAAAATCAACTTACAGCACAGTTGAATTGAGTTGAGTTGAGTTGAGTTGAGTTGACCAGAAAAGCTACTCAATCACTGCTCAATAAACGTTTTAACTGCCAGACGTTGTTTGAATGCCACACGTTGCATTGTTTCGGTTTCTGTTGCATGCCTCAAACATTTTGCTGTTCGCAAAAGGCGTGCTGTATTCGTTGCAAACACGTTAAGTCAATTAAATGTTTTGTGTCTTGCTGCCGTGCTTCCGCAAAACGTTGCACATACATAGATACTCTTACATTCAACACGATGTGGTACTGGACCATCTATCTATACTATCCATTTGTCCAACCAACCAACCGATGGACCGATCGACCAAAAGCCTGCGACTGCTTCAGTTCGTCTCACTGACTCCATAGCACACCACACCACATCACATCACATCACATCACACCACTACACTCTATGCCACTGTACACTCTTCTCACATTGAAGTGCATTATTTGCCTCAATAACAAAAACGTACTTGCCACAATCACAGCTGCTAAGTGTCGATGGCGTGTTTATGACACGGACAACAACAGTGTTGTAAGAATAACAATATTAAACAAAAAATTGTGTTGCTCATTATGATGACAATGATGACGACAATGATGATGTTGATGACGACGATGATGATGAGCCACATCGACTACGGAAAAGGAAAAGAAATTTAAAAATAGAAACAAAATCTTGCCACAACAGAACAGTATGTGATTATTGCATGTGGCAAGTTGAGAAATAAAATGACATTTATTATTGCATTTACAACAAATATTTACATGTGTGTGCATAGTTCCACGAACTTATGACCTCAAAACAGATATATGTAAAAGGCAATGACTCTATACAATTAACTTCTTAAAAACTGTTGGCAAGAATCAACGATACCAATTTATGCAATTGTTTTAGCTACGTAGCCTTCATACCACTCCAAGTAGTTGCCATGATGAGCTTGATAATTCGTTACGCTTTTCTAAATACATCAACATCATACTGCCAACAGTCTAATCCAAAATATTCCCCCTTATGTCTTGGGGTTAGACGCCCCGAGATTCTGATGCTGATCAAAATATTATCCAATAATATATCTGCAATATATTTTCTGTAACTTCAATAATTCTCTAAAAAAAATGTAATCTTGCATATCAAGACTCCCTTAAATTACAATTAGAAGAAACACACAGACAACTGTGAGTCAGACTCGCAAATGAAGAGTTCCGTACTATCGTGCAAGGTATGAGGAAAACATTTTCACATACCGTATTTATTAAACTTAAATTGTTTTGGCACAAAATAAGATTTGTTTTACTGCCAATTATGTATGATAGTTGCGAACTTGAATAGTGCTTAAAAAAACAAAAAAAAAAAAAAATCTAAACAATATACTTTACGTCATCAATGTACCAACCTGTTGCGCATCCGATTACTATCTGCCCCAAACAATGCAATATAAGCTCGGTACAACACATCATAGGTTTTGTGAGAATTTCTTTGAATACTGCGTTCAAGGCATATTGGAGCACACATTTCCTGTATGGGGACCTCTTTAATTTTTTAACTTTACTCTTAAGTTATAGCGGCAATTGAATTACACACTCTGTGAAAATTATAACTGTCTACCTATTACGGTTCAAGAGATAGAGCCTTCGGACAGACGGACGGACGGGCGGACATAGAAGGCTTAGTAACAAGATCCCGTTGGCACCCTGTGCGTTTATTTGATCAAAATAATATACACAGAATTTACGGAAATTTTAAAACGATTTCATTGAGTTTTGTAATGAATTTCTCATAAAATTCATTTAGAAGTGAAACGTGTTCGATAATCTATCTATATGAAACGAAACGTTTACAGCTCGCCTGAAGGTTATGGAGCTATGAAAAGATCAAAAACGCTGCTGTTGAATTGGTCACATTGGACAACAACTTAAAATTGGTAAGCTTTTGGTTTTCATTGTAATTCATTCATTAATTCCAAAGCTTATTAATACTTATATTTATACAATACAATACGAGTATTAAATAATTATTTAATAATATGTGGAACAGCCATTCTTTGAAATACCATCATAAATTATATATTCATGGGAATCATGTTCAGACTTTAAATAATTCAAGGGCATGTGATGGAATTGTCCTCCAGACTTGTATACTATTCTTGTGATCCATCCTCATACATTCTCAATTATATTGAGATCAGGAGAATAAGTGGCCCTCTTATTCTCTCCATTGAAGTGACATTCTGCTTCTGAATCGAGCTTTTTACCACACGAGCCATGTGGATTGGGCATTATCTTACTGGAAAGTCTGCGTTAATGGTTCGAAAATGTTGTTAATATCAGTAAATGCTTTCTCGAGCTTTCTTTTGTAATGAGTTGAATGGCACAAATTGTAGTTGCATTAGCCATAACACATGGCTATGATGGAGGAGCAGAACGTGTTCTTCCTTCAGAATATCATGAAAATAGTTTTTGAAGCCATCAGGTCCATCTATTTTGAAATGTTTTTCATGTTCTTTTTCCAAGTCATATGATTCCGAGCAAATACTAGACGAGAATATTTACGTAGGTTTTTAAGAGGTGGTTTCTGCAAACAGTATCAATTTGACTTGCTTTTAATTTTAAATGGGAACAAATTTTGGAAGCTGAACAGGGTGAATTTGAAACTTCTCGAACTATTCGGCGCTACTACACCCTTGCGCAATTTTTCTGTTAGTTAAATCACACTGCGTGTAAGTAAGTGTTTTACCTTTCTCTTCCGATGTAAGAGATTTACCGCTACATATATTATCGTATTTAGAAAGTGTATTAAATTACAAAACACAACCTTCAGCTTAACTCAGAATGAAGAAATCACATCTGTTCCTCTTCAAGCGCATGCAAAAAAATATCGTTTTTTTTTGAAAAGATTAACAAGGAATAAATTTTAACCAGAAACCCGTTGATTTAACAATGTATTTTTTTTTTGTATTTAATACACAATAAAACACTGAATAAAAGAAAAACAAAAAAATCTCTTTTGATATTTATTTAAATAGTTGTACCTATATTCATTTCAAAATTCTTGTCCCTAATCAAGTGCATGGCAGAGTATTTTTTAAACTGAAACTAGTCACGGAAACCTGCCAGAAAACTGCTCCAATACTTGACTACCACAATGTAATTCTATCGTTATTTGTAATTAAATCAAATCATCAAGGTATAACGAATATTTAAAGAGAAACCAGAAATGTTGTTGAGGACGAGGTTTATATCATGCATCCAAACTTTCAGAACGCTGTGCTATATAATTTTAGTCTCAATGAATGCCAAATTCATAATTTTTTTTTTTAATTGAATCCAATTAATATTGGGCCAACACTGTTATGAATAGATCTCATTACTTTGTGGATATGGGAAGACTCTCTGGATACATATAAGGATCGTATCGTTGCAACAACTTAATACAAATAAATCGGAGTGAAATTTTGTTCGTTTGTAATTTTTACTGAACCCGAAATGCTAATGCTATTTATAGTTCTGGATACTTTTGAGAGTTTCGTTACTGAATTCAATCAATTGATACAACAAATTTGCTAATAGTTTCTGTGGCAAAGAATGCTACTGTGGCACATCATTATTTGCTCTTAATTGGCTGCATGATTTTGCTTTAAACACAACAAGCACAATTTTGTTGCTTAACTTGGTCAACAGAACAGCAAGACATTGACACAAAACACAAACTTCATCATCATCATCAGCTTCATTATTGTTATTATCGTCATCGTCATCGTCATCGTCTTGTACTACAATATATAGATCGTTCAAGAAAGCGATTTGTGTGTCTCTTAACATGATTTAGTAAAACGACGTCATGTGGTGGCAGTAGCAACATTAACGGCATCAGTGACGGCGGTAGGTTGTAGCCTCATGTTGCCTTATGTTGAAAGAATATGAGTTACTACTATGATGGACGACTACTTCGATTCAATGCGTTGTGATTTGATTTGATTCGATTCGATTCGATTCGATCCTATTCGATATGATATGATGTGATGCGATGTAATGCGATGCGATGCGATGCGATATGACATGCAACACAAACATGATGTTGCGTGTTAAGTGGCAGCAACATGACTATGACGATGATGATGAAGATAATAATAACAATAATAATAATGATAATGTTGCCAAGATGGCGCTGCATCCAATTGAAAGTCTTTGTGCCAGCAAACAATAATGATAATAATGCTGATGATGATGATGGTGATGGTGATGATGATGGTGATGGTGGCAATGGCTTCTGGCTGCGCAAACATACTGCCTGCAGAGTTTAAGTGTCATGTCGACGAAGAGATTGAAAGAAGGAAACAAGTGGAACAAGTATATATATACGAATGTGTGTGTTTGAAGTGGTGTAGTGGTGTTTCATGGAACAAGGTACGGGCCACTTTATTGTGTTGCTGCAGCTGATGGTGGTGCTGTTAAGTGCAACCAAATGACCCGTAATTTATTTGTGATTAAAAAACGTTTAGCAAAGCTCAAAAATAACAAAGAGTTTAGTTTTTTACTATGGAAACATGCATAGAATTAAGTATAATAATAACACGCATACGCCCCTTGATTAATTTTTAAATACGACAATGTATGGAATTGAATCGGATCGGTCACATTCTCATTCTCAATATGCATTGTGCATATCATAATTTTCAAACACTCATATGTAAACATGAAATTAGTGCTTGAGTAGCCCACGGCTTCCCACAGTTCCCCACGGTTCCCCATTTTCGACAATGTCTTCATCGATCCCGATTTATACAAATTATTTTTCAGCAAATTCTAAATGTGTGTGGTATATGCAATCTATAAAGCGTACCATATGCATTTGATAGATTCTTTTAGCTCTAATCTCAGATTGAATTAATCAACCAATACAACATACTGCCTTGCCTCTCTCTTGCCGCTCTCTCAATGAACATCATATACAGAAGGAAAGAAAATAGCTTTTAGTTTAAGTAAATTCTGAAACATTTCAAAGTCTACGATTATATTTTACAATTCATAATAATAATAATAATATATATATATATATATATATATATATGGATAGAGAGAAGGATGACAAACAACAGTTTAGATTTCAATATTATTACTGATAGTTTGACAACAATTGCTATTGGATGGCTCCTGCATACTCAATAAATGCAAAAACATCTACATAGGTATATCAATTTGGTAACATTCGGTCTTCTTGGCAAGAAATTCAATGAAATTTTTTGGTGATATGATTCCGTTCTCATTCCTAACAGTAATTATTCAACATAAGGTTACATTTCAATATTCAAATTGTTTTCCAATCATCCAAAAATATTTTTCTAATATATTCTCTATATTATTTACATTCATTTCGGGTATTCTCAAGATATTTACAACAAATTTCTCTACACTTACATATATTCTTTAAATAAACAGTGAAGTTAAATAAAGAAAGATATGATTCCGTTCTCATTCGTAACAGTAATTATTCAACATAAGGTTACATTTCAATATTCAAATTGTTTTCCAATCATCCAAAAATATTTTTCTAATATATTCTCTATATTATTTACATTCATTTCGGGTATTCTCAAGATATTTACAACAAATTTCTCTACACTTACATATATTCTTTAAATAAACAGTGAAGTTAAATAAAGAAATAAAGAATTCTTTTCAGCACAAATCGTCGGGATCAATTTGTTGCAGAAGTGAAACATGTTTTGCTGTAATCTTTCTTAATTTCAATTCTGCAGATAATTAAATCATGTGTGTCTGCCATGTATGTTTCTTTTATCAAAATGAAGAAACTGTGCTAACTGCCAGCCGACCGATATGATTTCCTGAACATTCATCATGTGATCGAAGTCTAAGAACTAGTTTGAGACTTCATTATAATTATTCTTGATTGAACATGAGTTTCTCCTCTGACATCTTCATAATTTTTGTTTACTGAGTTTAAGGCAGCCATTACGGGATGAACTTGGAGTGTTTTTGATGATTAGTTCTTATTTTTATAAACAATGACAAACAGTATGGATTTTTCTCTGAATTGGTTAACCTCTTTAATTTGCAAGAAAACAATACAATATAGAAGACCATAATGGGCCACTTAATCTGAGTCTATTTGAAAATAGTAAAGGCCTGCCAAGCAATATACACATGTAGATTCCCAAGCAATAGCAAAGTTTCCAACCGAAATCAAAGTGCATGTTGGTGAATTTCACTTCCACACTTTCCTAATGGTTCGTAATGGTTCGTAATGGTCTAATAATACTCATAATAAGCGATCTCAATGGGCAATGAAAAATCATTCAATTAATATATAATTTGAATACATACACATATATATGTAAAGCAATCACATTTACAGTTTTGCTGTTGTGATTATTAATTATTTAAAATCTCTCCATCTACAAGTCCATAGTCGTTTGAACGATGGACGGAGTCATTTATTTTTGAAGTCCAAAAGTCAAGAACTGTTGTTAGCGAATTTATTGATATGTTAATTTTTTATTTATTTTCTTTCTATTGTGTTTATTAGTTATTTAAAATGTCTCCATCTACAAGTTCATATTCGCTATCATTTTTTTATTTTTAAAGTCTCAAAAAGTTAAATAGTATTGCTATTTCTAATGTTTATTTTTTATTTTCTTTTAATCCTTTTGAAGGTCTTACATTAGAGATTTTTTTGTTATAACTTGGATTGGTTTTCAAATGTACTTTCTGTTTGTTGTCTCATTCTCTTTTTATTTCATCTTTGAAGTTTTCCATTATTAATAAGGGATGGAGTTTTATTGTGTTTTCTGTTTTTTTTTTTTGTTTTAATTCTGCATATTTTATTTAAAGTTACCTTGAAATTTTAGTTTGAGTTATCAAATTGGAGAAATAATTTTAACAGATATTTGACAATTACAAATTACAAGTTAATTTTCTGTTTACTCCTCGACGAATGAAATAATAACCGATGGTGTTTTTGTCTTAATTGCACTTCTTCATTACATAGTTTTTGATATAAACAACAAAAGAGGTTTTTCTGTTTCTGTTTTTTCTGTTATTTTTTGTTTTAATTCTTCATATTTTATTTAAATTCTGTTGAAATTTTCGTTAGTTAAATTGGAGAAATAATTTAAACAGATATTTGACAATTACAAATTACAAGTTAATTTTCTATTTACTCCTCGACGAATGAAATAATAACCGATGGTGTTTTTGTCTTAATTGCACTTCTTCATTACATAGTTTTTGAT